>PDUQ01000041.1:219278-237846 GCA_002994785.1 Heterobasidion parviporum | reverse complement strand
ATGGAGGTACAAGAGAAAATCCGCACCCGTGTCGCCGCGCTCCTCGCTCTCCATCGGAGATGGGGGAACTGTTACATGGACGAGAGCAGAACTAGACGCATAGGACGCCCTCGACCACCAATACGACGATTACGACTACGACGCGTACGCAGCGGACGAAGGAGAAGGGATTTTGTAAACCCGCGGGGGATTAGGGTAGCGGAAGGAAGGACCTCCGCACCCCAGGTAACGGTTACACGAACAGGACAACCGGACACGTCCACCATGACGTTAAACTGGATGTTCGTCCGAAACGACGTAAAACTACGATCGTCCGCAAAGACATTAAACTAAGACAGGAAGGAAAACCTCGAACCCGGACGACGATCCGCTCAAGACGTTGACCTGCATGTCACTAAACTGTGAAAAGATAAGAAGGCAGGGGAAGTACCTGTCCTGGCCTGGCAGGGTCGAAAGTCATTTCACTTCCTTCGAGCAGAACGAAGGAAACACAAGCGACCTCTCGCTGTCAAGAGGTATTCTGACAGACAAATCGGGCGTCCCGTTTGGATCCCCAGTTTTACAGGTCCCTTTCCGCATTAGGAGGACCTTGGATTCGAATAACCTTGTGGCCTATGCCGCTGGCTTTTCCTCTCGACGAGTGATGGCGTCGAGAGATCGCAAGATGCATATTCCGGTCGTGGCGAATCGGGTGCTATTTATATCCTCGCTGTCAAGGTCTGACAGGAGTTTGGGCGTCCCTCTTTGGATCCCCAGTTTTACAGGGTCTTTTCCGCATTAGGGGACCCTCGCTGCGATGCACGCAGTAGTAGGAGATGCGACCTACTACGGTGTCAGTAACTGAACGAGGCACCAAAACAAGAAACCTCTCAGCCAGGACGGGCCACCGTATGGGGCTGACAGAGTCAGGCGGAGGGCTTACATCCGCAACGATGTAAAACTACGAATGGCTTGGTCCGCAATGACGATAAACTAGTTCTCGGATCGTCCGGCAAGACGTTAAACTACCACCGACCCTCGGAGTGTGGATGCATTCCAGCAGTGCGGAATGGAGGCCCCACTGGCTTGGAACCCTGCCGACTAGGTCAAGGCGCTTCCAGATTCCATGCGCCTTACGGTAAAAGAATCTGGGGTCGACACGGTTCAATTCCGTGCGAGGGGTCTGGAGACAAGGAGCGGGTTGCCAGCCATCCGAAGGACCGCGACTACTCCTTGGCCGTTCAGTCTACCCTTGAAGTCCAGAAGAAAGAAATTCCGCTTCAAGGGCCAGTCAAGAGGCAACTGGGACAGTGCCTCGAGGTACATGGTTATGGGACAAGTTCATGCCCATGACTCAACGTCCTCCATGACGTTAAACTGGGCCTGTTGGCGACTTCGAACACGAAGTCGTCACGTCCGAGATGACGGAAAACTAGATGGTCCGCAATGACGATAAACTACGGTCTCCCTCTGTTCTAGGGAGACGTCTTTGGAGCTGGAATTACCGCTTCCAGCTACAAGTCCGAAATGACCTTAAACTACCCTCGCCTTGGAGGCACACATCTATTGGGACTCAAGGCATAGTCGGACGATAGCAACGTCCGAAAAGACGATTAAACTACGGCCGTCCTTTATGACGATAAACTGAGGCGACCCGTCAGTTACGGGCTAGGTGGGTCGTGTCAAAATAGAACACCTATTCTGACACCACCCCCCTCGTTTGAGCAGTGTCCAAAGATGAGAACTCTTTGCACACTACTCCAAAAACAAGTTATCCGGTTTGATATAGCATAAACCGTCACCTTCTTCCTCGGGACGACATAACCTCTAGAGCTGTGGAAATTGGTCTATGGCCCTATGCGCATCACCGATGAATGATCCGGCGCGCAGAAAAGTCCTCACTCTAGGCCTGTTATGTTTGGGAACAGGTGTAATTTATAGGTCCGCAACGACCTAGGGATAAACTAGCAGGTCCGTCCGCAATGACGAGACAAAACTACCTATGGTCCGGAACGACCCTAAACTTTCATACAAGAGGGAATACCATACAGCGACCCCGCATTCAACCGACTCGGACAGAAGTCGAGTTTCTATTTCACCACCAATAAATCTTTGCACCATCATTTTCTTGACGTCACCAGGATCGGCCTGGTTAACAAAAAGAATCCAGGAAAGACCTGGATCGGGTGGACACATTGACGGCCGGAAAGCCTACCGGCGGGATGAGGAGGATTGGTTACCCTCCAAGATGCCAACACAATGGGGGCACAGGCAGAAGATAACTTCTTCGACAGCCGAGTATAAACAGGATGTGTTTGCAACCTGCATCAAAACTTCGGTGAAGGAAAAACACCGGAAGGGTGACGCGGCCTGGGAAACTGCTAGGTACTCAAAACAAACAGCTCAACGGAGATGGAAAACTCCTAGGCGTTGTAAACGACATAAGTCGGTCTTCGCCCCAGAAAACGAAGTCGTGCCGGAAGACGCATCCGGACGAGACGGTCAAGAACGATTCGAGATGATGGAAGAGGTGCACGCATGGTGTGGTCCGTTCAGGCGACCGGACGTAGAAAGGGGGTATTGTTACGATTGGGATCTCGGGGCTCATTGGAGCACGTCTAAACCGACATCCACCGTACCAACACTAGGCGGCTCCTCATCTGAGTGTACAACAAGGTATTCGGCATTCCCTCAAGGCCGACTAATCCGATGGATCACTCAGCATCGGACGGGAAGCGGGACACATCGATATAAAGGATCCAAGCAGTACTAAAGGATGTATTCACATGCATAGGCCTGAGGAGGTTATGAGTAAGATGGGCAGGATGCCGGATTCCTTACTATAACCCTATACAGTATATAAGGCCCATAGAATAGGCTGAGGGACTTCAGTCTATTCTCCTTTGTTCTTAGGCAGTCTTCCTACTGCCTACCTTCGTTCATCCGTATCATCCTATACGGATCCTTCGACCCCCTGTATCTTCCTATACAGGGAAAACCCTTTGTCCCTCTGTACCCCAATACAGTCAGCTTCCATTGCATTCCACAGTCCCTGCGCGACTTAGGGAAGAACCGCTACTCTGAGGTTATCGAACGAGCAGTTCGTAACACGCTCCTCCTGGGAAGGGCACATGTGATGGCATATGGCCTGTTGAAATGTGGCATAAACTTGGCCATACAAGTTTGCCCAGTAGCCTTGAAGTCACGATGACGGTGGATGGTGGACAAGTAGATGCAGTCCACAACAATATAGGGGCACTGCGGAGTGCAGTGCCAGTTCGCAGCATCCACCTGCGCAAGCTTGGAGGCAATCAGCGCGTCCACGGCCGTACTAGCAATGTCACGTATTTGTGCAAGGACAGTGTGTGCGCGTTGTTCAGGTGTGGAGGAGGTAGACTCGGGAAGAAGAAGTAGCGGCAGAACCTGGGGGGACCCACCCATGCGAAGCATGAAAGGGGAGAAGCCTGTAGCAGAGTTAATAGTGTTCATTAAATGGAAACACACGTGTGGTAGGGCCTTAACCCACCCCTTTTGTGCACAATTCATGTAATAGCAGAGGCACTAGTTCACTGATTTGTTGGTGCGCTTGCTGGCACCGTCTGTCTGGGGATGAAATGAGGTGGACATCTTAAGCTTGACGCCTGTCAGCTGGTGAAGGGCCGCCTAGAAGCGAGACAAAAAGAGCTTGTCGCGATCAGACACAATGTCTAGGGGCAACCCGTTTTCGCAGTACCAGTGCTCAAAGAATAGGGTGGCAAACTTTTCTGCCGTCAGATCAGCCTGCGTGAGTATGATCCGGATATCCGAGCCCATGCGGTCCGTTATGGTGACAATGGTGTTGAAGCCATGTTCTTTTGGCAGAGGACCAATGAAGTCGATCACCACACTATCACCATGGTCTTCTGGTGATGGCAAAGGGTGCAGTGGTCTAACTGGTTGGGAAGTCGGAGACTTGTTCCGCGCACACTCAGTACAGGAGGGGATGTAAGCAAGCTCGAGGTCCCGCCGCATGTTAGGCCAATAGAAGGAATCACGTAGGGCACCATAGGTCTTGTCGGTCCCAAAATGACCCAAGCAGTCGTGCGCAGCTGTGAACAGCTGTTTGCAGAGGGCAGGCACCTTAGGGAGAATAAGTTGTGAGCCAAGATACAGCAAGATGTCACGTACCGAGGCCCTAGGAGTGGACGCAACATTGCGCAACAGTCTGGCGGAGAAGCTATCTGCAGTGTATCCTTCGTGAATGGCCATGAGGAAGGAGGGATTGGCAGCAATGGACATGATGGGGGCGATGACAGGAGAGACAACAGGTGTGATGATGGGCTGAGGTGCTAAACTTAGTGAGTTGGTGAGGGATGTGGAAGCGGAAGCGGGCACAAGAGCAGAATCCAGAGGCAGCTGTGAGAGTGCATCAGTGACCGTGTTGTTGGCTCCAGGAACATAAGAAATAGTGAAGTCATATTGCGAGAAGAGTTCCTGCCAGCGTAGCTGGTGGTGGGACAAATCACGCTGTGTGAGAAAATGCTCAAGAGTGCGGTGATCAGTGCGGACTATGAAGAGGGCACCCACCAAGTTGCAGCACTATTTCTGACATGCGTGCACAATTGCCAGCAGCTCCTTTTCATGTACAGGATAATTGAGCTGGGCCCTGGTTAGCTGTTGCGACTCAAAGGCAACGGGGCAGGCAGTCTCCCATGTGGGACCAAAGGAAAGCACTGCCCCCGTCTGCCAGTCACTTGCATCACATGTCACAAAGATCTTGTTATCACCAGGAGAGATGTAGTCAATCATTGTCAGGCATTCACGGCCCAGCACTAGCTTATTGATGACCTCGAATGCGGCTGCATGCGTCTCTGACCAGCCAAGCCAGCACTTGTCACATTCTACACTCGTCAGGGCCGACAGATGCCAGGTATGCTCAGCTAAGTTGGGAAGGAACACAGCAATGTAACGCACTAAGCCGAGAAATGCATGTACGTCCGAAGTGTTTTCCGGTGTGGGCCAGTCCCATATTCAGGCATACTTGGAGTCATTGGCCTCAATACCATGTGCGGAAATGTGGTGGCCAAGGAAGTTGATCTCTGTGCAAAACAGCTTGGTCTTCTTTGGGGAGCAAAAGAGAGTTGCTTCTTGCAAGGCCTTCAGAACAAGCGACACATTGCAGACATGATCAGCGACTGAAGAAGACCAGATGATGATGTCATCTAGATAGACATGACATATCTTTCCAATGCACTTTTGCAGTGTGCACGTCACCCATTGCTGGTGGGTCACCGGTGCATTCCGCACGCCTATCAGCATTACCGTCCACTCATACATGCCAAAAGGGGTAGTGATGGCTGTCAGGTGGATGTCATCAGGGTGAATGCAGGTTTGGAAGAAGGAATAAGTCATATCTATTTTTCCCCATATACGGCCCTTTGCACAGTCAGCTAAGATGTCATCCATGCGCGGCAGCGGGTGATTATCCATGATGGTGTTCACATTGAGCTGCCAATAGTCATTCACCCAACAAAGAAGAACTGTTGGGTCTGCTTTTGGATAATGAAGGAAGGGGATGCAGAGGTGGTACTGGGCGGATGCATCCGCCCGGCCGCAAGGTACTGCTGTAGCAGGGTATGCCAAGCCTTGCAATACTTATGAGGGGAGCCATACAATCGGGTCTGAATCACCATCTCAGGGTCCTTCAGCTTGATTCGGAAGTAAACATCTGTCGGAAGATTTGCAGTGGGCAGGATGTCTGATGGAAATAAATCAGCATATTTCCACCACATTTCGATGTTTAGATGTGCGAGATGCTCAGTATCCGCAAGGGTGTCAATCTGGGAAGTGATAGCGGCCGTGACCAAAGCACCGCTGTCAGACAAGTGACAGGAACAACAATCAATGTGTGGACAAATTGCAAGGAGGCGGTCCTCAAGCTCAGTGATAATGGCAGCATGCACTGTGGCAATGCGCCCCGCTGTGAGCATAGGCATTGAAGGGGTTACCCTCTCGGGAATGGAGTGATTCAGGAAATCATATCCATTCAATTGAGAGATGGCTGTGCAATCAGCTGAGTCTATAACAATTGTGATTATGGGATAAGAAAGGTAAACCGAGAATTACATCCGCACACAGGGTGTCAGGAGCAATCAAGGCATGAATAGTTCGGGAGCGGAAGGCAGAATTGGGAGACAAGACGGTATTTTTATTTTTATTTATTAAATCCCATTTATTGTCTGATCAAGATAACAGAACCCTATGCTAGACATTACATAAACTAATGACCGCCCCTGTCTCCCTACGTATCCAACTCCGCCTCCGAACCAGCTTCGGTTGATGAAGAGTTGAGTGGCTAAGTCTTGACAGGCTTGTTTGTGTGCAAGAGGTAGGCTCAATCGGGTATGATGCTTGCTCGCTTGCGCAAGCTTGCACGAGTGAGAAATGTGAGACCTGTGGGTTGGCGGATAGTCGCATTGGGGAAGTACAATTAGGAGAGTGATTAGGCCGATGGCAATGCGTGATAGACGGAGTCAATGGTGGTCAGGTAGTTTGAACGGGGAGAACCTAACATGTCATTGTCTCCTTCATTTCTGAACCTCGCGTGACCAGTGAACCAAGCTCCCTCCCAAATCTTCCTGCCCCACAACCGAGCCTACACATGCCCCGCGAAAGACTAGATCCACGCAGACATACTTTCCTCGAGCGAAGCATAGGAGTGTTGAGATAAAAGGTCAAATGTCTTCTTCAGTGAGGGGCCCGTGAGAGGCCAGTGTAGAGTAGCAGATGAATGCAAGTTGTTGCCCTGCATAAAACAATAGCGAGGGCAAAATGGGTCTAGGTGCGAGGGCGGATCTCACTATACTGAGTAGGAAATCTTCCCGTATCTTAGACATATCATAGAAGGGGCTTAAAGGCAGTTCGATCGGCTAAAAGGATTGAAAGTGGGACATCACGTCACCTTGGCCAATTGCGAAATAGCACGTTGATGAGCATGGGTGCGCTCTAGGCACCAATACCCCACGTTTCGCAGCTTTTCAGTATTCTTTGACCGTTCGGCACACTTAGGACCGACCGATCCCGATCCGTTCGGCGCTCTCAGCCATTCGTCAGGTGCCGACTTTGCATTTAGACCTCCGCACAGTCGTTCAGAGCTGTTCACAGTCACCCTAGGCATCTATCAGCACTCCCAGCATTCGGGGCTTCCTGCAGACTGTCGCGGCCGATCGCCGATTAGTTCGGTACGCTTCACATTGTCGGCACATTCGGTCGGCTTCGGTGTCCCGAATCGGAGGTGGCCGAACACTTTGTTGACTCGGAACAGATCTGTCTTTCTATCTCTTATCGTCCTTATGCCTTCTGTTGACCTATCCTTTGTTATCTTTGAAGCTCCCATGTTTCTGATTGGTTTACTTACTTATCATCAGATCCTTATCTCCAGGCCCATATGCACTCACCTTGGCGATCTCTCCACTTACTTAGACTTTAGAGCTATGGCTTCTTATCTTCTATTGTTCGCATCATCACTCCTTTATCTTCTTTACCTTGACAGCTCTTGGCATGCATTTCCGATTACTCTATGCCTCTGCCAATCTCCCTATCTTGTACCTGTTCGGACTTACTATAAAAGGGCACCTATGGCCTTGCAATACACCAGCTTTGGCTCCCCCCTCGTTCTGATTCCATTCGTGCACTTGAGTCCATGAGTCCTTGAGTCTTCACCTTCTGATCCTCGTTCGCATTTTGCCCCTTTGTTTGTGTTGTTGTGTTCGATCGCAGCCCTCCGTCAGAGCCCTCGTCGTCTTGCTCTCTTCCTCTCATCTAGTTTGTCATCCTCTGCCAGTGTCCAGTGTGGCCTCGCACCCATTCCCTTCCTTTTGCGTACCGATCAAATCCCAATCGATCACCGACCGACCGACCGACCGACCGACTGACCAAAGATACCGACTTTGGAGTTGTTTGTTTGGTCCACATTGCATTCGAACAGCCTCTACTCTCTGCCCATCGTGTCGGTGTTACTTTGATTGCAGCTACGCTCCGACCACTTTCAGTACGCTCCCTTGTTGGTTGTTGCACAGCTGACAGTTCCTTGCACACTAGAACCAGCTCCTGCCTACCTGCGCTTGTAGGGGTGTTTCTTGGGTGTGTTTCGCACTCAGAGGCATCGCTAGCGTATCAACGTGCCTTTCGTGGTTGAACTTGGGGCATTCCAGTAAGAAATGTTTGACCGTTTCTTTAGGATCACTGCACGCCGGGTGTTACGAACCTGCTTACGTACTGTACTTTTACCACGTTCCCATAAGGACACATAGGACCTTTCTCAAGTCTATACCTCACGTTCCCGCTCCACTGATACTTGGTCCGTGCTTTCACCTGTACATATAAATAGGTGCTGCGGCGCAGTAGGGATGCCTTAGGCTATCCACCTTTATCCAATCTAGGAACTGCTGTTCACAGTCTTCCTTGCTTGAAGATATTGGTCTGATCAACCCCGACTTCAAATCACATCATCTCTCTTCGTGTTGTTGTTTGTTGTGGCCTAGGATCTCTCGTCCCGAACAGCCGTTCGTGACATCTGGATAGCCTCTCTACACTTCCTACTCCACAAACACACCCCTTCCATTTTACCCTTCTAGCAGAACACCGGCTATTTACATACGGCGCTAGGCAGTCCCAAAAGACAAGCGTCCGTCAACCGTATTAGTTACTATACACTTCAGACGAACGATTGGGCGATACCACTTCACTGTGGGTTGCTTTAGGTTGTAGAATATCTCTATCTGGTAATCAACCCAGTGGAGGTACGACCGAAACAATTGCATCTGACGTTATATACGTATATACGGAAAGGCACGATACAAATACGTACACCAGGAAAAGCTGCTGTTGCCTTGACCCTCGAACCTTGATCAGGTCGAGACTAGCGCAGGCTTTTTGATCATCCACCACGACTTCCAAAGGAAAAGGAAGAGACGTAGGGCGAGTTCCAACGGAACCGACTACTTTGAATACACGAAGACATACGTCCATTTAGGACAACCAATCAGACGTACGGAAAAGGGAAATTGGATATACACAGGAGGGCCAGAAAGCGGAAAAGCGGTAGACGCCCCGTTAGTACCCTGGGAGGATAGGAAAATACCCATAAAAACAGTAGCGCTACCACCCAGAAGGACCCCATCGCTTGAACCAATCAGAATCCCTAAAGCAGACATAATCGAAGGAATCATTCCAAAGGAATCCATATCACCAATAAGTGAAGAAGACCTAGAACCATCCAGGAACCCCTGACACCACCAAACGAAGAACCACCAACTTCCGGACCGAGCGGAAACCCACCGGATGAACCCAAGGAGATCCCCCATCAGGAACCGATCCACCAGAAGACGAATCAGACGACGAAGACAATATGTCGGACAAACTCAACAAACCAAAGGAATACGATGGCAACAGGACGAAGTACCGAGAATGGATTTACGGATGCCATATGTACACCATAGCCAACCCTACAAAATTTACAGATGACAAAAGCAAAATCCTCTTCATACTATCATACATGAGAGAAGGGACGGCTTCGATGTTCGCCCAACGTTACTACTACGACAGAGAACTCAGAGTCTGGAAAACAGGAGAAACGAAGCTAGTATGGGGAACGTTCGCCAATTTCCTAACAGAACTTGCGAAGGCATTCCAAGACGAGGGGACCGAACAAAAGGCAAGACAAAAACTGTTCACCATGAGAATGGGAAAGAGGACGGCAGATGACTTCGTCGCAGACTTCCAAATCACCGCGGCAGAAAGCGGATTTGATATGGAATCTACCGTCGACTACTTCCGCCGAGCCATACATCTGGAGATCCTCAAACAAATCTACCGACTCCCAGACATGCCAGTCACCGTCGCCGATTGGATCAAATACACCCAACGCTTTGATAACCAATAGAGGGAACTCCAGAGTATAAAGAGCTCCGTACCAACTGTGCAGAGAACCAACCCCTTCCGTTACAACTCATCCAACGCTCCCTCCTCCATGAACAACTCAGTCGTACCCATGGCGATCGACTCCGTACGCACCCCCCTCACCAATGCAGAAAGGGCCAGACTCCGTTCAGAGGGTGGGTGTTTCTACTGTAGACAGAAGGGACACATGGCCAACCAATGTCCCACTAGGGATTCGTCTAGGGTACCTCAAGGGTCAACTCGATATGTTCAATCGAGTAACGGAAAAGTGGGGTACAACGTGACTCAGGCCGGATCCTCATTGGCCGGCAGAGGAAGAGGCAATGGCAGAGCATTCTCAGCACGTGCTCAAGGCAGTGGCGAAGAAGCGGCTCAGAGACAGAGTGGAAGCGTGGAGACGACTAACCCATTCAGGGCTAGACTCGCAGCTCGGCAGACCCACTCATCCGGACCGGATGCCGCTGTACGTCCGCAGGAGCCTGAGGTTAGCGGAGAAGAGATCAAGAGGTTTATAGGGAAGCTCAGGTGGGACGAACAAGAAGCCTTGTTACAGGCTCTGAGCAGAGAAAGCGGAAGAAAGGAATCGGACGCAAATTTTTAGTACGATCCGCATCATCAGTGTATGACGGATCTCTTCACCCCTCTCGTGTACCATCATCTGTACGGCTGACAAATCAAATCAAAAATCATCCATGCGCATAAACACGAAAGAGGAAACACCGAAGCCAAAGTATTAATTGACTCAGGAGCAGAAGGACTCCTTATCGATGAACGATTCTGCCACGAAAAAGGAATAGAACTCAAAAAAATACACACACCAATTCCCGTTTTTAACGTGGACGGATCAGCCAACGAAGGGGGGATTCATCACAAGAAAAGCATGTCTTCTAATGAGAATGACAAATGAAGAAGGAGATTACCACGATGAGCAATGCGAATTATTAGTAACCAACCTCGGAGGAGAAAGTATTATGCTAGGAACGGACTGGCTACATGAGCACAACCCTCAAATCAACTGGGTAAAAAATAACCTCACATTTTCATCATGCGCCACAACCTGCATCATCAGTCGACCAAAAATAACCATAAAAGCCGATAAATTAAAACGAGCAGGAGGAAGCAAGACGGTCAATTATGTAAAGATAGAAGACGAGCCAGAAGATCTTGACGAAGAAAACAACTTCTTTACCGAGTTCTACAAAGAATGGTACAACAAAGACCCGTTCAAACTAGATGGCTCAGGAGGAATCCAACTCCAATCAACTCATAGCAAATCGCAGGAATTGGCGGAAGCAGCAAACAAAGCAAAGGACGTACAAACAACGGAAGAAATAGTCCCAAAGTATATCCTCAGACGCTTCACCAAAATCTTCAGCCAAGAAGCATCCCAATGGTTACCCAAACACAGCTCCTGGGATCACGCCATCAATATGAAACCAGGATGGGAACCGAAAGGCTGTAAACTATATCCATTGATGGAACTAGAAGAAGACAAACTACACGACATGCTACAGGAACACCTAAAGAGGGGAACCATCCGCGTATCAAAGTCCCCACAAGCATCCCCGTTCTTCTTTGTAAGCAAGAAGGAAGGCGACCTCAGACCAGTCCAAGACTACCGACGGCCAAACGAATGGACCATTAAAAACAAATACCCACTACCTCTTATCGCCGATGTTATTCGAACCATAGCAAAATCCGGTGCCAGAATATTCTCCAAACTTGACGTCAAATGGGGGTACAACAACATCAGAACAAGAAAAGGAGACGAATGAAAGACAGCCTTCCTGACCAAATACGGACTATACGAATGCCTCGTCATGTTCTTCGGGCTCTGCAACTCCCCAGCAACATTCCAAACCATGATGAACACAATCTTTCACGACCTTATCGTTGCGCAAGTAATAACAGTCTACATGGACGACATCCTTATATTCACCAAGACGATAGAAGAACATAGACGGGTTACTGTCCGAGTCATGGAGATCCTGTTGGAATCCGACCTCTTCCTCAAACCAATGAAATGTACTTTTGAAGCCGACAAGGTCAAATACCTCGGCTTCATTATCTCCGCCGACAGCATCGCCATGGACCCCGTCAAAGTTCAAGGAATCTCGGAATGGCCCGTACCAACCACCCTAAAGGAAGTTCAATCATTTTTGGGGTTCGGCAATTTCTACCGCCGATTCATCCAGGATTTCGCGACCTTGGCCCGACCCCTAAACGACCTCACAAAGAAAGACACCTCTTTTGTCTGGTCCGACGCCTGCCATGACGCCTTTACACTCCTCAAACGCTCGTTCACGACATCCCCCATTCTCATATACCCCGACCATAAGCGACCTTTCTGCCTCGAAACGGACGCCTCCGACTTTGCATCTGGCACCATTCTCTCACAGGAAGTCCCTGGAGATGGCTGGCATCCAATCGCCTTCCTCTCAAAGTCATTTAACTCCGCCGAGCGAAATTATGACATCTTCGATAAAGAACTCCTTGCCATCATCCACGCCCTTGACCACTGGCGCATGTACCTCGAAGGCACCCGCTGGCCATTCGAAATCTGGTCCGATCACAAAAACCTTCTTTACTTCTCTTCCTCCCGCACACTCTCCCGCCGCCAAGCCCGCTGGTCGCTATTCCTATCCTGTTTCGATTTCACCCTTGTTCACAAACCGGGCGTTACTCATCGTCCTGATGCTCTGTCCCGGCGTCCAGACCTTAAGAAGGGGATAAACACGGATAACACAAATCAAACATTACTGAACCCACAATTATTTGTCAAAAGTGCAACAGGACGAGGAACGATCGAAATGCTTGACAAACAACTACGGCAAAAGCTAAAAGAAGTAACAGCACGAGACAAAGAAGTCACAGAAGCAATGGAAACCATAAAAGTGTCCGGACCTAGAGCACTGGCCAAAGGACTACAAAAATGGAACTACGAAGACAAACTCATATGGCACCAAGGGAAAATATACGTACCACAAGACGACGAACTCAAACGACGGATAGTCAAAATGTACCACGATTCCGTCGCCACCGGACATCCAGGAAGATGGAAAACATACGTTTTAGTCTCCGACAACTTCTGGTGGCCGGGAATGTCCACCTTCGTCAAAGAATACATAACAGGATGCGCAACGTGTCAAAACACAAAGAACATCACACACCCTACACTGTTCCCCTCGTACCGAATGAAATACCAGAAGGACCATGGCAAACCGTCACGATGGACTTTATCACGGACCTACCTCAAGTCGGACCATACGACTCCATACACGTAACAGTGGACAGAAGCACAAAAGGGGTCGTGTACACACCATGTGCCAAAACAATAGATGCCGAAGGAACAGCGGACCTATACATGAAAAACGTGTGGAAACGATATGGACTACCTAGGAAAATAATATCGGACAGAGGACCACAGTTCGCCGCAAGGTTCACTAAGGAACTCTGGAGAAACTAGGAGTAACACGGCATTATCCACGGCTTATCACCCAGAAACGGACGGAGAAACAGAACGAGTCAACCAAGAACTCGAACAATACCTCCGCGCCTTCTGCAACTACGAACAAACGAACTGGCCCGAACTCCTCTCTTACGCCGAATTGCGCATAACATTCGAGAACATTCAGCAACGCATCTATCACCGTTCCAACTCATGTACGGTACAATCCGTCCTTTGCCCCAGAAATAGAAGCAAGGTCGGACATCCCAAACATAGAACGAAGACTAAAAGCATGGAAAGAATGAGAGAAGAAATGAAAGCCAGCCTAGAAGTAGCGGCAGAACTAATGAAAAGAAAAACCGCGGAAAACAAGGTTACGCTAGAAGAAGGACAGAAAGTTTGGTTATCAGGAAAGAACATTACAACCACACACCCAAAAGACAAACTAGCCCCAAAACTGCATGGACCATTCGAAATAAAAGAGAATAGGACCCGTAACGTACAAATTGAAACTCCCACCGACATGGAAGATCCACCCTGTGTTCCACGCCTCACTAATAACACCATACAAAGAAACGATCGCCCACGGACCTAACTTCGAATAACCACCACCTGACCTTATCGAAGGAAAGGAAGAGTATGAAGTTGAAGAGATCCTTGACAAGAGAAAACGAGGCCGAGGACATCAATATCTGGTGCATTGGAAAGGGTATCCCAGCTCCTTGGACGAATGGATAACACGTACCAACCTGGGAAACGCCAAAGAACTGGTAGAGGCATACGACGTGCGACGTCCCGCCAATATGCCCTTAAGGAGTACCCTAACAAACATCGGACAAATAGAACTGAAAACATATAAAATCTCGAATTTGATCCTTTCAATCCCCTCATCTGTTCGAACCAACTCTGCCTTCAACAAATTCCTGTCTCACCTCGCCCACTTACATCATGTCTTACTCTGAGCAAACGACCTCCTCCACGGTCATGTCCCACACCCCGACGCTGGTCAACGCGTCGACTCAAACGACCCCCTCCCCCTCCTCTGAATCGGACGTTTCGGAAGAAAGGCAAGTACCCTGGACGACAGACGAGGAAAGGGCGTTGGACGAGGCGAACGCAGAAATTGACGAGTATATGCGAGAAAGAGGAAGGATAGAACAACATGAAGAAGAGGTCAGAAGGATCTTGGAGCAGGACGTAGTAGACGAACAGCGGCTCGAGGCCGAAGAACGAGACAGGGCTAGACAAACGCTTCAAACTCCTCCTCTCACTCTCCCTCTCCCCCACCTCTTTTCCACGAAGGAACGGCAGGAGTCATCTTCCCCGACAGACAGACCTATCTCACGATGCCTGTCTCTTACCTCATGGGGCTCATAGAAGGCACGCCGAGTAACGAATTCGTGTCGGACCCACTCAACCCAAAGTAGAAAGGGCCTTAGAAATCTTGCGGGAAGAAAGGAGCTTCGTCATACATGCGCAGCGGTCCTTGCAGATCAGGGAAGGTACTATCATCGCCAGGATCAGTGCAGGACAGCGGAGGTTGATGGGCTTTGACGAACCCAGACCCCTCAACGACACCTTCCACCCGGCCGACGACTACCATATGCCTACCACGGCTCTGGTATCTTGTTCCTCGTCTGCGGCCTCAAATGGTGCTCCGCTTCGCCCAATGCCAGGTTCCTATAACAGTGTCAACGTCACTGGACTGGCAGGAGGAGTCTATAGATTTATCCGCGCCCTGTTCCGCGCGCACACTATCCCCGCCCACTTCGGCATTCACAGTCGTTCCCCCCGCGGCCCACCTCCGTTCATCGAGTATGAATCTAGCAACTCAGACACCCACGCCCAAAACCTTTAAATAGGTCGAACCCGCTTGTCCGGTAAAGACATAAAACTGCCAGGGTCTACGACGGTTAGAATCCGTTGGGCCGGCAATCACCGGTGCGATGAGAAGAGGGACTCGGCTTGACGACGCAGTACCCGCGCAATTATAACAGGTGATGTACTCCGACGTCCGTACTCAAGGGCTATCGCGTCGGAGCTCAGCAGGAGGTACCGAGATGAGTGCCTTTACGTATTATTTCCCCCTCACGACTCAATCTCGACTATTCGACTATGCGCATTGTTTATGTTTTTCTTGAACTATATGACTTACTCACCGTCTCTGGCACTGACGGCCTAGAGGGGGGTAATGTTACGAACCTGCTTACATACTGTACTTTTACCACGTTCCCCATAAGGACACATAGGACCTTTCCCAAGTCTATACCTCACGTTCCCGCTCCACTGATACTTGGTCCGTGCTTTCACCTGTACATATAAATAGTGTTACAAACTGCTCGTTCGGTAACCTCAGAGTAGCGGTTCTTCCCTAAGTCACGCAGAGACTGTAGAATGGAAAAGGAGTCCGACTGTATTGGGGTACAGTAGGGACAAAGGTACACAGTAGGAAGACTGTGTGGAAACGAGGTAGGCAGTAGGAAGACTGCCTAGGAACGAGGAGAATAGACTGAAGTCCCTCAGCCTATTCTATGGGCCTTATATACCGTATGCGGCCCTGACATGTGAATGCTTCCTTAGTACCGTGTCTGCTCTTTATATCCATATGTCCCACTTCCGTCCAATGCTTGGTGATCCATCGGATTAGTCGGCCTTCGAGGAAATACCGAATACCTTGTTGTACGCTCCGATGAGGAGCCGCCTAGTGTTGATATGGTGGATGTCGGTTTAGACGTGCTCCGATGAGCCCTGAGATCCCAATCGTAACAATACCCCCTTTCTACGTCCGGTCGCCTGAACGGACCACGCTTTGCGTGCACCTCTTCCATCATCTCGAATCGTTCTTGACTATCTTGTCCGGATGCGTCTTCCGGCACAACTGCGTTTTCTGGGGCGAAGACCGACTTACATCGTTTACAACGCCTAGGAGTTTTCCGTCTCCGTTGAGCTGTTTGATTCAGGATTTTCACGGGTCCCAAACCACGTCACCTGCGGTGTTCTTCCTTCACCGCCAGTTTTGTTGTAGGTACAACCCTATTGAGTTTGTGCTCGGCCTGTCGAAGAAGTTATCTCCCACCTGTGCCCGTATTTGTTTCGATCCGTAGCGGGTAACCAATCCGCGTCTTCCTCCGGTGGGCTTCTGGCACAATAGCGATTCGCCTAAACCAGGTGCCTCCTGGTACCCATTTTGTTGTTCCAGCACGATACTGGCAATGTCAAGAAGATGATGGTGCGAAGATATTAGATGGTGAATAGAAACTCGACTGCTGCTGAGTCGGTTAAATGCGGGGTCGCTGTGTGGTATTCCCTCTTGAATAGAAGTTTTAGGTCGTTCCAGGACCTTAGGTAGTTTTATCTCGTCGTTGCGGACGGACCTGCTAGTTTATCCCTAGGTCGTTGCAGACCTATAAATTACACCTGTTCCCAAACATAACAGGCCTAGAGTGAGGACTTTTCTGCGCGCCGGATCATTCATCGGTGATGCGCATAGGGCCATAGACCAATTTCCACAGCTCTAGAGGTTATGTCGTCCTGAGGAAGAAGGTGACGGTTTATGCTATATCAAACCGGATAACTTGTTTTTGGAGTAGTGTGCAAAGAGTTCCCATCTTTGGACACTGCTCAAACGAGGGGGGTGGTGTCAGAATAGGTGTTCTATTTTGACACGACCCACCTAGCCCGTAACTGACGGGTCGCCTCAGTTTATCGTCATAAAGGACGGCCGTAGTTTAATCGTCTTTTCGGACGTTAGCTATCGTCCGACTATGCCTTGAGTCCCAATAGATGTGTGCCTCCAAGGCGAGGGTAGTTTAAGGTCATTTCGGACTTGTAGCTGGAAGCGGTAATTCCAGCTCCAAAGACGTCTCCCTAGAACAGAGGAGACCGTAGTTTATTGTCATTGCGGACCATACTAGTTTCCGTCATCTCGGACGTGACGACTTCGTGCTCGAAGTCGCCAACAGGCCCAGTTTAACGTCATGGAGGACGTTTGAGATCATGGCAAGAACTTGTCCATAACCATGTATCTCGAGCACTGTCCCAGTTGCCTCTTGACTGGCCCTTGAAGCGGAATTTCTTTCTTTGGACTTCAAGGGTAGACTGAACGGCCAAGGAGTAGTCGCGGTCCATCTCGGATGGCTGGCAACCCGCTCCTTGTCTCCAGACCCCTCGCACGGATTTGAACCGTGTCGACCCCAGATTCTTTTACCGTAAGGCACATGGAATCTGGAAGCGCCTTGACCTAGTCGGCAGGGTTCCAAGCCAGTGGGGCCTCCATTCCACACTGCTGGAATGCATCCACACTCCAAGGGTCGGTGGTAGTTTAACGTCTTGCCGGACGGATACCGAGAATAGTTTATCGTCATTGCGGACCAAGCCATTCGTAGTTTTACATCGTTGCGGATGTAGCCCTCCGCCTGACTCTGTCAGCCCATACGGTGGCCCGTCCTGGCTGAGAGGTTTCTTGTTTTGGTGCCTCGTTCAGGTTACTGACACCGTAGTAGGTCGCATCTCCTACTACTGCATGCATCGCAGCAAGGGTCCCCTAATGCGGAAAAGACCCTGTAAAACTGGGGATCCAAAGAGGGACGCCCAAACTCCTGTCAGACTTGACAGTGAGGATATAAAATAGCACCCGATTCGCCACAACCGGAATATGCATCTTGCGATCTCTCGACGCCATCACTCGTCGAGAGGGAAAAGCCAGCGGCATAGGCCATCCAAGGTTATTCGAATCCAAGGTCCTCCTAATGCGGAAAGGGACCTGTAAAACTGGGATCCAAATGGGACGCCCGATTTGTCTGTCAGAATGCCTCTTGACAGCGAGAGGTCGCTTGTGTATTTCCTTCGTTCTGCTTCGAAGGGAAAAAGGGTGAAATGCGGACTTTCGACCCTGCCAGGCCAGGACAGGTACTTCCCCTGCCTTCTTATCTTTTCACAGTTTAGTGACATGCAGGTCAACGTCTTGAGCGATCGTCGTCCGGGTTCGAGGTTTTCCTTCCTGTCTTAGTTTAATGTCTTTGCGGACGATCGTAGTTTTACGTCGTTTCGGACGAACATCCAGTTTAACGTCATGGTGGACGCTAGTCCGGTTGTCCTGTTCGTGTAACCGTTACCTGGGGTGCGGAGGTCCTTCCCTTCCGCTACCCTAATACCCCCCCGGGTTACCAAAATCCCTTCTCCTTCGTCCGCTCGTGCGTACGC
>PDUQ01000041.1:0-218077 GCA_002994785.1 Heterobasidion parviporum | reverse complement strand
GTGGATCGGACGCGCACATCCACTAGTGTTTCCTCTGAATCGGCGAAAAGTTTGGACGGGAGCAATGTTGCGCTTTGTTATCATTTTCCACCCCTCACTAAGGTCTGGCCACCTGGACAGAGCATCAGCATGGTTGGTGGAGCCAGCCTTGTGCAGGAGCGTAAAGTCGAATTGTGACAAGAACAAACTCCAGCGGCTTGGCGTCGAGTGAGATCGCGCGCAGATTGGAAATAGACCAAATTTTTATGGTCGGTCCAGATTTCGAACGGATGACGGGCACCTTCCAAGTAGTGTTTCCAGTGGTCCAACGCCTTGATGATGGCGAGTAATTCGCGATCATGACGTCGTAGTTCCGTTCTGGAGGGGCGAAGGATCCGGACAGGTAAGCCACTGGGTGCCACGCTGCATCGGTCCCTTCTTGTAGTAAGACCGCGCCATAAGCGGTAAGGGATGCGTCGGTGACGAGTCGGAAAGGATGCATAGGGTCCGGGTAAAGTAGGATGGGTTTCTTCGTGAAAGCCGTTTTTAGCGTGTCGAAAGCTTTCTGGCAGGCGTCTGTCCAGATCCACTTGGCATCCTTCTTGGTGAGGTCATGCAAAGGTCGAGTTATGTAGGAGAACTTTTCGATGAAACGTCGATAAAAGTTTCCCAATCCCAAGAACGAGCGAATGTCGCGGACCGTGCGAGGACGGCCATTCCTCAATGGCAGCTACCTTTGAGTCTTCCATGGCGACAGAGTCTGCTGAAATCGTGTACCCCAGATAGTTGAGTTTTTCCTTGTGGAACTCACACTTTTCAGGCTTGAGGTAGAGATCATTGTCGCGAAGGATTTTCATGACCTGTCGCATTACCAAGACATGTTCGGCTACCATGACCATGAAGATGAGGATGTCATCCATGTACACCGTGATTTTTCTGGCAAGGATGAGATCCTTGAAGATCATGTTCATCATGGCTTGGAAGGTGGCCGGTGAGTTGGTAAGACCGAAAAACATGACGGTGGGTTCAAAAAGTCCTAAGGGGGTGACAAACGCCCCTTTGTGTTCGTCGCCTTTTTTGAACCAGATGTTGTTATACCCCCAGCGGACATCCAACTTGGAGAACACTTTGGCTCCTTTTATGACGTCCAAAAGTTCTTGTATGAGAGGTAGGGGGCAAACATTCTTAACCGTGTGTTCGTTCAAGTGCCGATAATCTTGTACGGGGCGGAGTTTTCCATCCTTTTTTTTGATAAAAAAGAAAGAAGCCGCACTGTTTGCCATGGATCGACGGATAGTTCCCCTGGCCAGATGCTCCTTGACGAACTTCCCTAGTTCGTCATGTTTCTCTGGGCTGAGTAGGAAGATCCGGGGCGCTTGTGGGACAAAAGTCGGTTTTAGATCGATGGCATGGTCCCACACCGTGTGTTCTGGGAGCCTTTGTGACCGTCGCTCGCTGAAGATGTCGAGGTACTTGTGATATGGCAGTGGTACTCGGTCTTTCAGATGCGTGGTGTCAATTTCTTCTTCCAGGTCTTCGTCAAAGCTGGCAAGACCCGTCGGCTCTGGAGCGACTTTCCTAATGACTGGTTCCTTCGTGTTCACCTGAACAGGGAGGTCAAACTTGTGTTTGTTGTTTTGCCGACGTTGTTCTACGTCAGCGAGTATGTCGAGCATCTTTTTCCTTCCTTGGGCTCGCCTGTCCCAAAGGTTTACTAGTGCTGTTTTGAATTCGCTATTTGTTAGCGTGTTCCATCTTTCTCTTGGCCACCCCCGAGGGTCCGAGAGATCGTGGACCAGGTGAGGTTCCTCTCTGTGCGTTTTCCTGCCGTTGTTCAGCCGTCCTTCGGCTAACGGCTCTTCTATTGCCTTGGTGATTCCATATGGTTGGTCGCATAGGGATCGGCACCCATCGAACCGTACTTCACGTTTCCTCCATCGGATAGAAGGATCGTGGTATCGTAGCCAATCTGTCCCTAGGAGTATGTCATCTTTCCCTAGATTGGTGATAAACATTTGAACGCGTTCCGTGTGCGTTCGACCCTGTTGGTCTGTGATGGTCAGGTTACCATCCACGCCTCTAGTTATGAGGCCATTTTTGTTAATAGAGTCGTCGATGTTTCGTACTCGGATGGGTCGGTCCAATGGATAACTGGGGAGGTTGTGTTTCCATACCCAAGATTCGTTGACCAGAATCCCTTCACAAGCCGAGTTGATCGTTGCTCTTGCTCCAGCTCTTCGGCCTTGAGTTGTTAACTTCACGTTCAAACGGATGGGAGTAATGATGTGATGGTTCATTGCTCACACGTTGATACATGGATTAACCCCTCCTTCGACCGTCTCTCTCTCTCTTGCTGGCAGAGGAGAGGCTAAAGAAAACCCTCTGCCACGTCCACCAACACCTGCTTGGCTTCGTCCGTTCCTAGCTCTTTGAAGAGCCTTCGGACGGTAGTAGCATCACCGACGGGTCCGTTGAGTCGTCGTCGGTTAGGCGGTAGGTAGCGTCCTCCATGGTGCGGAGGGGGCTCTCGGGGTGCGGTAGAGTCCGCGGGTTCCACCGAACGACGAGGTTGTGGTACCCCACGGTGGTGCTGACCAGAACTGCCCTCCTCCAACTCTCTATGAAGTCGGCCGTCTCTTCCCAATTGGGGTTCCTGATCATCCTCTTCCATGTCCACTTTGCGAGCTCTCCAACCTCCTCTTCCCACTTGGCGACGCGAATTTCCTCTAGTCGGCCGAAGGCCTCTAGATTGGGAGGGTGAGCGACAATCTTGTGCGTAGTGCCCGGGTTTCCCGCAGGCATAACACGTGATGAAGGGCTTGCCCTTGTGCGTTCGCTTGTTTTGGCTGTACGCCCTCTTTCTAGAGGCGTCGATGTCCATATCGACTGCCTAGTTATTCATTCTTCGAGGGGCGTTGGATGAGTTATAGCGGGGAGTGGAGCGGAGGTGGAAGCGATCGAGGAAATCGCTTTTGAAGTTCATGGAGCTGGCAAGGAGGGTCTTTTGAGCACTGCAGGCTCTCATGCGGCCGTCTATTTCGCAGGCCATATTGACCCAATCCTGGATCGTGTCTTTTGGCGGGGTTTCACGGTCGTAGATTTTGTCTAGAACCTTTGGGTCTAGTCCTCTTTGGTAATAAGGAACTTGCTCCTTATCGGCGATGAGGGTGAACTGATTGGAGTATTCGTCCACTGTCATGCGCCCTTGGGAGAAGGTCATGAGGGCGCTGCGGGCTTTGTCTACTTTCCCGGACTCTTTGAAGTGGATTTTGAACTTTTCCCTGAAGTCCTTCCATGTTCCCAGGGTCGTGGGAGGATCTGCCCCAATCGTCTTATTGAGGAAGTTTTCGGCCCATACGCCTGCCATTCCGGATCGCATGCAAGAGAGGATCAGGGAGATCCGATCCGCATCGGTCTTGTACCGATCTGATTCCGTGACAAAGAGGAGGAGGCATTGGAGCATGAAATGCTGCGACTCGGTTTTATTGCCTGAAAAGTTGTCGGGAAGCTTGAGCTTTCCTCGACCTGGCTGTACTGTGGTGGTGAGTGGGGCGGTTCCTCCGCCCACTGGAGCGGTCCCTGCTCCTGATGTTGACATGTTGTTTCTGGGGTTGGTGTGTACGGGCGTCTGTGCGTCCGAATAATCTGAGTGGGAGGATTCTTCCTCTTCTTCTTCCGAGGTGTCCGGTACTACGGGCTCGGGTTCTCTGTATTGTGGTGGGGGTACCCAATCTGCTTGGACTTCGTTCCAAGCCCACTCTGCTTCTGTTCCGTCTGATCTGGTGAAAAAGTACTGTCCGTCCCTATACGAGCAGTTTCGAAGTTTGGTGGGGCCCTCTGGTTTGTGTCTGAGTAAACCACGAGGTGCCTTGTCTGTAGATGGGACGGTTGTTTTGACAGAGTTGGTTGTTGATTCGTCTAGTGCCTGGTGGGTATCCTAGGCCTAGATCTTGCTCCAGCATGCAACAGGTAACACTCTCTCAGTGGGGGTCTAGGCCACCGATAGAGGTTATGAGAGAGGGTGTGGCAGCGAGCAAGGGTGTGCGCAAGGTAGGGGCATGGTCGAGTCTATTCTAATGTTACGAACTGCTCGTTCGGTAACCTCAGAGTAGCGGTTCTTCCCTAAGTCACGCAGAGACTGTAGAATGGAAAAGGAGTCCGACTGTATTGGGGTACAGTAGGGACAAAGGTACACAGTAGGAAGACTGTGTGGAAACGAGGTAGGCAGTAGGAAGACTGCCTAGGAACGAGGAGAATAGACTGAAGTCCCTCAGCCTATTCTATGGGCCTTATATACCGTATGCGGCCCTGACATGTGAATGCTTCCTTTAGTACCGTGTCTGCTCTTTATATCCATATGTCCCACTTCCGTCCAATGCTTGGTGATCCATCGGATTAGTCGGCCTTCGAGGAAATACCGAATACCTTGTTGTACGCTCCGATGAGGAGCCGCCTAGTGTTGGTACAGTGGATGTCGGTTTAGACATGCTCCGATGAGCCCCGAGATCCCAATTGTAACAAATAGCTGCTGCGGCGCAGTAGGGATGCCTTAGGCTATCCACCTTTATCCAATCTAGGAACTGCTGTTCACAGTCTTCCTTGCTTGTAAGATATTGGTCTGATTAACCCCGACTTCAAATCGACATCATCTCTCTTCGTGTTGTTGTTTGTTGTGGCCTAGGATTCTCTCGTCCCGAACAGCCGTTCGTGACACCAGGCAGCGTGAGGAGTCGGCAGCCTTTATACAATGCAGGTATTTGTTGAGTAGAATGTGGCCTGTTCGAAGTTGAAAGAGCAGGCTGATTTGCCCCCACCGCAGTTCCTCCTCATGCATGAGTTTTAGAAAGTGGTTGGATGGCAGCTTGGGGTCAATGCATGACAGTTTGGTGTACCAGGGAGAATTCTTCCACAATTTAGTCCATTTTGTCATCACCTGCTGAAGTAAGAGTTGTTGCGTCGCCGAGATGCCTATGGGTGGGGGTCCTTTAAAGTCTTGAAGAAGTTTGGGAAGAGACTTAGCTGGACTTGAACGGACAAGATGGTAAGCTTGACCCATTGGGTTGTGAGAAGAGAAGTGGGGGAAGAAGCGGAACATGAAAACACGGGGGACAGTGGGATGGGCAACAGTAAAATGTGGACACAAAGTCCTAGCAAGCGGACAAGGGAGTCCTTGATCAGGACGAGCTGCGTGCCATTGTCAATCAGCGCTCAAGCTGATTTAGAACAAGAAACTGCCGGCCCATCCAACAGGACGTCACATGCAAGAGAAGGAAGCAGAAGGGAGGCAATATTTGTAAGACTGACAGACCTTTCAGATTCTGTGCTGTACACACCGTCGTCAAGATTGTCAGTGACAACAGGCAAGACAGCTGCGATGCAGGCCGTCCAAGAACCCGTTATGGCTGTGGTTGATACCAGCACAGACACACACTTCGCAGCAGCCGACATGGCAGCTGTCAACATTTTGTACCCCACAGGGGAAGGGAAGCCGTTTGGGCATTGCATGGCACGATGAGACACATAGAATTGGCGACAGCAATAGCAGCCCTGGTGCTCGTTCAGGAGGGTACATTCGGTATTAGAGAGGCAGGGCAGAGAGAGCGCAGTGGGCTGGCGAGATGGGCCAGGTTGGGTGGAGGACAAGCCAGGAGCAGGCAATCTCAACAGCGGAGCAACCCTTAAGCGCAACAGGGCCAAGGTTGCATGGCTGAGGATCGACCGTTTGGCCACTAAGCGGTAGTTGTCGAGTACTTGAACCTTATCGCACCAGACCTTGAAGGAATCATCCCGCGGGATCAAAGCGGCCTGCACAGCATGATTGGTATCCCTATGCAGCCCAGATTCTAAGAAATCTCGAAGGAGTGAGCTGTTGCAGTAAGATGTTGTACCAAGTAGCCCAGCGTTAAGATTTATCATGTCCCTGACCCATTCATTGAACAGGCGGGCACCTTAAATGGACTTGATTACCATGCACCACAAGTTGGATTCCCAGTTAGACAGAAGCAGTTCGGCATGAAGCTCTACACAGAAAGAAGGAAAATCTAGGAGAGACAAGTGAGCTGCGTTAGCATCAACCCAAGCAGATGCCTGGTGTCCATGCAAGCAGTGCATAACCCTAGTGACTTGCTTAGCCTCCGCAGTGTCCTTCAGAGCGAATTATCCACAACAAGTGCAGACCCAAGCCTGCAGGACCTGAGGGGTGATAGCCCTATCAGACAAGAAGGGTAACTTGTCCGCACTGCTTTGCTCCAGAAGCGCAAAATCGGACGGCATGGTTGGGAAGGCAACAGAAGTGGCGGATGATGACATGGAGGAAGATGATGATGTCATAGATGAAGCAGAAGGAGAAGGCGGGACTATGGCAGTGACAGAGATGGCAGGAGAGATTGGCACAGAGCCCAGATCAGTGACAGCTGAGACAGATAGTGAAGAGACAGAAGTGGACTGTTTGGTAGACGGCGTAAGTGGCTCGAGTTTGCTGTATAGGGTGTCTGCAAGCATGGCAGAATCAACAGCAAGCTGTACAGGGGAGACAGAGGAACGGCTGTCATGCTCGACACTCATATGTGGGGAAAACACAGAGCGGCAGGAGTGGAGAACAGGAAGCGGGGAAAGGCTGTTTGGAAGTGGTCAAAAAAAAAGTGTGAGGGCGCTCATGATGTGAGCGCCAGACACTCAGCTCAGCACGTCACGTGACAGGTCCAAACAATGATTCAATAAGCAAGAAAGAGGTGTACAGTAGCTAAGACAGAAGAGGGAGGAAGACTGCTAAATACCGGGTGAAGCACTGTCCCTTTTATGTGAGTATGGATATCATGTGTGAAAGCCCTTGGGGCTGAGAAGGTGATGAGCATACACCCACTCTGGGGTCCAGGGAAGGTATTTGTAAAGCTTTGGGAACAGGCCGACCGGCTCTAGACAAGTACCAAAGATGCCAACTCACACCGAACACGGTCAGTCCTGACCTGACTGACCACAGGCCACCAAAGGACGTTCAGCAGCACTCAGGTCAGTTTGCCCATACTTCACGTACTTACCATGACCACACAGGAGTGTTACGATAGGATTTTATGAGATCGGAGCCAGTAGTCCATTTTGGCCGATGTGCTCCATGAGTCGGTCGGTTCTTATCACTTATCTTCCCAACTTCTGCATGGTCGGTCAAACACAATCTTGCACCATTACTTGGCCACCCTGGTTGTATGTTACTTCTTATTTATTTTCATTGGTTCTCCAACACCTGTCCCTGCTACCTACACTCGGACGACGGATACTGAATGGTTGGGATTTCGCCATCACTGATTAACTTTTACCTTATCACCTTTGGAACCCATATGGACATCTCATCTACCTTCCTATCTTCTCTGTTCACCAGGGCTTAGCACCCCTTCGGCATTTACTCTCATTTCTCGTTCAATATTTTACTTAGGGGCTCCGTTTACTATAAAAACCTACATACAGCTCTGGAATAAACCAGCTTTCGCACCCCACAGTTCAGAGCTCATTCGCACTCGTCTAAATCATTGAAATCATCTTCGCTGACTTTCGCAAACTCGTCCTCCTCATTGTTTGGCCTCGTTTGCATTTGTACTCATCTCCTTGCTTATACCCCTCGTCCTTCTTCGTATATTGTCAGAGTCCCATGTGGCTCTTGAAGCACGTAGTTGTCGATCGCAACACTACCTTCTTGTTACCGACCAAATCCCTGACCCAACCGACCGACCAAACGTTCGGTCGGTGTTCGGTGCAGTCCCAAAACTGTTCGGGCACTTTAATCTCACCCTCCTCATTACTCTTCAGTGCGCCCTCGCTTTCTCAAGTCCTAACTAATGATTCCTTGTGTATCAGATACTAGCTCCAGCACCCCCTGTATTAGAGGTTGTTTTGGTGTTGTGCTCGGCACTTAGAGCCACCTCTAGTGTATCAACGGGATGTCAGTGTCTGTATCAGCGAGGGATTGGGAAGCTGTAGTTAGATTGAAAGAGCTTGTTCTGTGTATAGGTATGTGGTACTGTATCGGGAGTGAGCTATGCTTACACATTTGTGGGACCTGTGAGATATAGCTTAGCAAGATGAGGAAGTAAAACAGTGTGGGAAGTATCTGTGGAAGAAGAGACAAGTGTGTGATTATATGTAAGGTGAAGTTTCTCAAGAGCCAGCATGTTGCCAAGAACTTTGAGCAGCCACACACAAGTCAGCTGGGGTGATGAGGACAATGTGTTGTCCTTAGAAATATTAAGGGTTAAGACTTTTAGCAATATCAAGTTTGTAGAGAAGATAGGGCTATTCTAGGGAATGCAGCAATCAATGAGCTCAATGTGACACAGACATCCAGTGCTTTGTGCAAATAGATTCATGGGACATTCTATGCCCAATGTCCTACAGCCTGATTAGGACAAAATATGTAGAAGCTCCAATATTAGTGTGGACTTTGTCAAGCACTCAACAGTAGACACCAGAAGCCTAAGAGGGCCCTTCAGGTGCAGCCTCCGTATATGGCCAATGTGTTCCACAACATAGTCTTATAGCGAAGTCTATTTCTCATTGTCTAGAATCACAATTGTGGGAGCATGTCGAGCTTGAAGCTTGAAGCTTGAAGGGTCATTTCCATAGCCCATCTCAAGCCTATGTAATCATTGATACCAGTCCAAAAAAGTGGCTGTGCAAGAGCTCGGCGGGGGCCGGCAACGTATCGGCACACTCGGCAGGTGACGGTATTGGCGAGCCTCTGCCATGTCAATTTTGTTTTGGTCGTGACACGAGAGTCGGCCTCCCCCCCCCCCTCCCCCTAAATCTGACGTTTGGACACAACGCGAGCCGAGGCCACGTAATCTCCAGCTCTCACTTCTCAGATTGATCACAGTGGTCCTCAGGCCTCCCAAAATGAACAGCGTTAGAATTTTGAGCAGGATGCAGTGTCGACGGCTTGTGGGTGTGCGGTATGTTATTGGTTTCCTTTGAGTTTCAGATGTTCGGGTTCAAGAGCAGGTATCAGTCACCTGTGCGCCTATTTGAGGGAATAATAGCAGATGCTCCGTTCTAGACATGGAATGAAGCACCCGTCAGCTTCAACGTTCTAACACTTCTTTCTTGCATAGGCCGTTCTCTTCAAGTCCTCATGCACGACTTTTATCCACATCTAACCATCAGGTATGTCAGCCTATACTATGCTGAATCACATATTGAATAATGTCCAGCGTATACGACTGCTTCCTCGGCCATCCGCTTTCGCGCCCTCAGCAAAGCGTAACCTCTGGTTATCCTCGAAACCCTCCGCACCCACTCCTCCTCCTCCACCACAGCCCTCCGTTTCTGAGCTTACTTTTGAGCAAGCTCCACCGGAAGCCGCCGTGCCCGCAAACGCAACCTCCGGATTCTCTGAGGCATTCCCTGCAGACAGTACCATCCTCCTGGATAGCGACCTTTCTACACCAATCGCCGCTTCGTCGTCGATTTCCGACACGCTTATCAGTATCGCGCCGCTTCAGTACGGGGACCTCGCAGCGCTCGGCCTCGCGCACTGGACCCCCTCAGGGCTCTGTCAATGGATGTTGGAGATAATCAACGTCTCCACCGGAATGCCCTGGTTTTACACCATCATCGCCGGCACCGTTCTCTCCCGTGTGCTGCTCCTCCCCTTCTCCATTCAGCAGCTCCGGAATTCTGCCCGTCTCGCGCCGCACCAAGGGCGTCTGATGCAGATCAAGGACGAATTGAACCGCTCGCGCGAGACGCGAGACCCGTTGGCAATGCAAAAGGTCGCGCTAAAGCAGAGAAAAGTTTACGAGGAGGCGGGCGTCAGTATGCTTCCAATGCTCGCGACGCCGTTCGTGCAGCTACCAGTGACGCTAGGCATGTTCTTCGCCGTGAAGGGCCTGTGCACGTTGCCGCTTCAGCAGCTCATGTGGAGCGGAGTCAGTTTCCTCCCTGACTTGACGGTGGCGGAGCCATACTATATCTTGCCCATCGCCGCTGCTGTGTGCATGAACGCTCAGTTGACGGTGCGTACTCTTGTACGAATACGAGTCCTTGTGGTTGTCTGATTCTGTTTCATTGTTTCAGCTGGGGGCCAGTGATTTCGCTGGCGATCGTCAGACCATGGCCCATATGATCAACTTCTTCAGAGTCATCTCAGTATTCAGTATTCCGTTTATGGGCGCATTCCCAGCCGTGAGCGATCACATCTCTTTGGACGTCTAAACAGAGCTCATAAGGTCACTCCAGGGCCTGAACCTCTACGTGCTGACAGGTGTGCTCGCCATGCTTCTCCAGACCGTCGTATTGCGCAACAGCGCCGTCCGCCGCTTCTTCGATATTCCCGTCGTACCCAAAGATGCAGGTTTCAAACCTGTCACATTCATGGAATCGATTAACCACCTGAAGAAGTACTTCCGGGAGCAGAGCGAGTTGGCACAGAAGAAGGCGACGGAGAAGCGCAAGTGGTGAGACGAGGCTGATGTGGCGTAGTTATATCTTATGACAGTGGGCTAATGCAATACTTCCCTACTCCGATCATTCCGCATGGTCATTCATGCCCAAAACTGTCGGTTCAAGACCACAGTTCGAAACTAGCTTCCTGACTTGGGGATCTCGTTAACAAACACATCATGCTAGAGAAAATTGTGCAGATATAGACTTAATCGAGCACTTGTCCGACTTCCAACAATAAGACATTTCAGAAAGTAGGGGCGTTTCCGGTCTTCAGGTCTTCGAAGTGAAAAGCAAAAGCAAAAGGTGTTGTGCTTCCTCAAACGACACCAGCAGGATTCGAACCTACGCGGGCAAAGCCCAACAGATTTCTAATCTGTCGCCGTAACCACTTGGCTATGGTGTCATAGTGATCGAGAAGCCTTTTCTATTCTATTGTCTCTATTTTATTTGATGACCTTCTCTGCATCCCTCCCGTCAGAGGGCACCAATCGAGCCCTCCAATACTCACACACTATGCTTTTAAGCAATAGGCTGATGAGACAATAAAATTAAAAATATTGGTTGATTTCCCCGTGCACGACACCAGCAGGATTTGAACCTACGCGGGCAGAGCCCAACAGATTTCTAATCTGTCGCCGTAACCACTTGGCTATGGTGTCATATTAAAATTGAGCTTTTTTACCATCCGATCTATCGAGCTCTCGTGTATTCAATTAGTATAGAAAAACCCACTATTGCCAAAGATCCTAGTGGTGGTATCAGTACTAGCAAATAATTATAGAGGTCAAGTAATATTACAATGTATCCGGTAACAAAGTTCGAGGATACGGCAAGAACCGACATCCCCCTTCCCCCCCCCTCCCCCAGTGATATGCGTCATATAGTACTAAATCCAGTCGACGCCGCTCCTGATTGAAAAGCAGCTGCGTCAGACGCTTGTGACGACAGTTTGATATGACCTCTGCCAGAGGAAGTCGTTCATGTAGATCACATCAAATTCGGCACTGCGGGTCTTGATCGCGCGCTCGATGTCTTCCGCTGAATCTCGTCGACTGAGGAACCTCTGTGCCTTCATGCCCGCCAACACTGCCACGACCCACGTGCGGCAAGAGAGGCCGCGCGCACGGTTTTGCTGCACGGTTGCCCACCCAGAGGGGAACGTGTCCTGGCATATACGCGCGAAGACCGAGAGGTCTACGGCGGCATACCCTTCGACTTTGAAGTATCCGAGGACAGGCGCATTGCGGAGCTTGTTCGTACCTGTAGCGAGATCCTGCATGCGGTAACTTTCTGCATAGGGACCTCGATCCTGCTCGGCCCAGTGGTGTATGGTTGCATGATTATGTGCGTCGGTATGTATGAAGGCCCAGTGAAAGGCGCCGTGAAGTAGCGGCTGTGTGAAGACATACAAGGAACTGGGTTCAAGTGTAACTTGGTGTGCATTCATTGTCGATAACTATGGGGTACAAATACGGGTGCATGAACAAGGAAGATGCGAGTGCAGCGATACGAGCGACATACTACACCTCTGCACCTGTGACCTCGATCCGTCTGAGCGCCTACGAAGGTGTCGGAAGACTCCTAGGATAGACACGAATGAATGCTGAACAGATGGAATGGAGTGGAGCTATCTGACCTAAGCTCCTGGCACGGACTCCTCGAAGGTTGCACGCTGTCCTCGTACAAGCCTTGAGCATCACGATAGGTGAGAGGGGAGTGTGCAATTATATCGCTTCATCGGTGCGATAGGTAATCGCCGAGCTGGGGCTAGAGGCGATCGATGAGAAGGGGCGTATCTTGTTGTCCCAACTGGGCTGTGAAGATTCACGCAAGCAGGCCTGTTGAAGCGGATTAGCCGCCCTCATGCCGTGCATTCGTGTAAAGCGGGTTGAACCGCATAAGGGTCAAGGGAAGGATCTCCGATAGCTTGCTCGCTACCTTTAAGGTCACGAGCTGGTATATGCAGGGAGCAGATGACGCCTGTGTCGTTCTTTGCGGGGAGATGAACTAAACGTTTGAGAAGTGGTGCAAGTGGACCCACAAGGACCATCAAGTTCTCACGTGGCTGCCTGTGGCGCCTCGTGCCTCAATCAAGTCACAACCCCGAAGCCCGAAGCGTCGACTGATCACTTCGACGTCCTCCGAGATCATGCAAAGAATATGAGGCGCCACCATCGATATAGGTAGGGCACATTAGCCTTGATGCATGATGATCGCACTTGTTGATATGTTCCCCAAAATTTCAAGAGGTCACCGAGCCCAATCTTTCATTGCTGAGGATGTAAACGAGCTCGTTGAGCTTCGCGCTCGACAGCGCACTTTCAATGGCGCATACCTTCGGACCGCCCTTGTCAACCTCGGATACTCGCTGACGGTTTTGAGGCTCTTTGACAGACGCTTTTACCGAAGTGAGCACACCCCTTTCTCGTTCCCTGTGCACCTGACAGCCCCTCGAGGCCCTCATCGACTCAACTCACCTCATTTGCCTGATGCCTTGCGTGCGAAATCCGGATCCGAAATCGCAGTAGGTATCCTATACGCAGCTCTTGCCGGGATGCTTTTGCTGTGCTCTTTCCTCCGCGCGCGGCATTCGCAACACGACTTTGCAGACGTGTACAAAGACAGCAACGGACCGAGCAAGCACCCGCGTCCGTTGCCGACCAAGGGCCAGGAAAACAAGCAAAACTTTGGTCGGCCGTTCATCACGGCTGGGTGGGTAGTGCTGGCCGTGGCAGGTGTCGTGGGGGCGACAGAAGTTGGGATGTTGGTGCTTATTTTGACAATCTCGTAGCCATCCTTCCAAACAGAATCGAACGGTGACTTTACAGATTTCGGTTACAGCATCACATCCTGCTTGGATCGCAATGGTCCGAGCTATCTCCTTTTAGTAGCAATACAGAGTCCGACAGACAGACAGCATCCCCGCGCGCAATCGCATAACGGGGAGATCTAGTATGCTCATCTCTTTACCCCAAATGAACTTGACATATCGCTCCTACTCAATGAAGATTCGCCAACCAGCTTGAACTGACGGGCAAAATAGTAGCTCGATGGAGAAAGGGGGGATGATTACTCTGGAGATGCTTCGTGGAAGTTGCGCACCGTCTTCTCATCTCACGGCCCTCTTCGAATCGTACCGAGCTCTGCCTGAGGAAGACACCTCCCGACATGCTCATCATGATCAAAATGTGGGCCGCACATCCAAGTTGATCTATGAAACTGTCCCGGACACGGGGTATGTTCAGCAGACTGTATGTTCTAGATAGCATGTCAAGGCTTTCTTCGGCCGACTGATCCCTATCAATTTATTAGCCTTCCTAAGGAGCCTTGTCGACCCAGGTTCTATGCGGTACCAGAACACGTTTTTCTTACCCTTGAAAATATGGCTTGTGTATGTCGATTCCTGGCACGTTGACCGATTCTATGTCTCAGGGCGTCGCCTGCTTGCGTCTGATCTGGTCTCTCAGGAGTGAGCATCTGTCGCAAAGCATTCTTGTCACCATCTTAGTATCTCAAATACAAGATCGCTTCTCAAAACTTCCATAGGACATCCCCAACTCCAACATCCTCACCAATCACCAAACAACCCAGGCAATAGGCTTTCGTGTTCTATTTTGATTGCGGCCTACGCTGCGCTCCTAAGTACCTCATTAACCTCGATTGTTCGGTCCGCTTCTTTGGAAGATCGTGGTCCTGGAACACGTATTGTGTCGCATATCAACGGCACGATCGTGTGAGCGAGGACCTCTGAATGCTGCTGTTTTCCCGTGCACGCCGAACATGCACATCCTGAATGTTGACACCTCTCGTACGTGCGGCTCTTCGCCTTCGCTTTCATGTGATCATTATTCTGGTTGGTGTGGTATCATTTAACAGATCGAGGGAGAATGAGAGCGGAGCTCTTCGTTTGGCCACTCAGATATATGTTCTCAGCGAGCCCAAAGAACGCGTCTCGCCAATGGACGCATCGACGACCATTGCGAGCGAACCTGACACACGATGCGCTCCGCCATCCAACCCCGAACATATTAGTCTGTAGAGACAACGAAGGGACTGGTGCTTTTTTTTCGGGTACGTTTGACATGGTAAGAAGCAACTGAAAGAACGTTCATTTTCTGTCCTGAAGAAGCGCTGTGAGGAAACTCATTCGGTGTTTGCCCCGTTTTGGGTTCTACGATTGTGCCTACTGTCTCTATCGCTCCCCAATGCCGTTTAAATTGATCTCTTCATGTTTTCTGCCTCTCGGGGTTGGTTGGGTGTGCTGTTCAATGGATTTGTTGACCATTCAAATTTCCTTTCCTTTGAGGCTGGGACCAAGCCCAGTGGTTTTGCCCTCGCATTTTGTGAAAATTCGATCGAAGTTATGTTCGGCAACATCGCTTGGCTACGGTGCATACTGTCGCATGGCATCTGGACTGCCATGCGCAGCGGCTGCGGAGCAGAGAAATGCCAAAGAAATCCGTATATATACATGGGCTCAGACGTCAATGGGTCCACCCTGCCCACCCCATATTCTGAAGCCTCCTGCATTTGATCGCTCTTAGCCTATGACTGATGGATCACTTAAATTCCCATACAAGCTGAGTCTGCTACGATGCATTCCTGAGAAATCCTGGAGAGGCAGATGGCAACATGTTTGTTTTCTGATTTTCGCGGTGAGTGCAGTGACGCGGGCTGCAATGGCCGACGGAAAAGAAAGAGAGAGGGCCAAGCCACGCGGGGAGGTTCGAATTGGGGTTGTTGTGACGACCGTCAGGTCACATCTCCCAGCGCCTCTTGACTGCATACTTTTTGCACGCCCTTGCAACGCTTCAGACACGCTCCCCTACCTCGACCTCGTCGTCGTACATATCCCAGTCGCTCATTCAACACTCCTTTGTCTTTCTTGACAATGAAATCTATCGCTCTCGTCTCCCTTCTCGCCACCGCGGCCTTGGCACAGTCGTCGGTCAATATCCCCTCGTCTTATTGTTCACGTTGATTTCGTTCTGACGATGTTACCACCTTGTATTACAGACTTCATCCAACCCCCTCATTCCCAGTGGTATCAGCTCCGGCTGCAGCTCCTTCCTCACCACTCTGAACTCCAACTCGACGCTTTCGTCCTGCCTCGCCCCATTGGTCAGCGCGACCGCGGACTTTGGCCCGAGCTCCAATGCGACAGGTTCACCATCTGCGTCGACCATCTCCACCGCACTTAATAACGTCTGCGGGAGCTCTACCTCGTGCGACGAAAGCACCATTCGCAGCCAGCTCGCCAACTTTTACTCGGCGTGCTCTGCCGAGCTTACGTCGAGCTCCAACAAGGACGTAATTCGCACTTATGATGTCCTCTACGCACTCACGCCCCTCAAGACGGCCATCTGCGCCAAGGACGACAGCGGGCGCTACTGCGTAACCACACTCTCTGATATCGTCTCTTCCAACGCCACCTCCGTCCGCGTGTCGACCGGCAGCAGCAGCAGCAAGTCCTCCATCGCCGACACGCTCTGGACTTCCATCAGTTCCAAGAGCATCTCCCGTCGCGCTGAGACAGCCCAGGTCGCGCTTATCCCTAATGTGACCACTTACCGCGAGTCCAACATCCTCTTCCTCTTCCTCGACGGCACTCTTCCCTCCTCCAAGCTCTGCACCACGTGCGTGCGCTCTGTTATGACCGCTTACATGACCTTCGAGGCGTCCGTCCCCTACGCCCCGGGCATCGCCAACTCGCTTCTCCTTGCGGGCCAGAGTGAGCTGTACAGCGGTATCCAGTCCACTTGCGGAAGCTCGTTCCTCCAGGGCTCTGTGCAGGCTGCGGGCGGTAGCATTTCCAGCGGACTCGTCGGTGCGGCGCCGCGTTCGCTCGACGGCAAGGTCGCGATGGCGGGCGCCATGCTTGGCTCCCTTTTCGCCGGCGCGGTCGCGGTCTTGTAAAGGAGTAAAGGAAGGAGTGTCGAAGAGGGTGACGGTAGATATCGGCATCTCGCACGAGTACTTACACGGATGATGAAAGCCAGTGCATGTTATTTATCATACGGTGGGAAGTGGACGCACCCGAGCATATATTCTTTCTTCACTCTGCCGCCTGCCCCCTATTTAACTATACGTTGGCCGTAACAGTTTTATTTCATTTTATATGCCTGATCGCCTGGCATCTTTACCTTTCTCCTCGTTTTTCATCTTTTTGCTGTCGTCTTGCGAGCATATACCCCTGGGGAATGATACGTGCGTGTCGTCGATCGATCGAGGGATTGGCACCGTGGTCTTGGTGTCACAGTACTTACGCACGCCTGCTTGGTAGATTCAGAGAATGCGCCCTGTATGTACGGTGTCGCTGGCAACATCTGACATACGATAGAATCATAGGCATTTGTCGATCAGCCGGAGGACTCATTTTTCCGTGAAAAAACATTTTCAATATAGTGAAGATGGGTGTATCATTCGAAAGGAAAAAATGAGTGGTGTGGGGCTACAGAGTGTAGTCATGAAGTAGGGTCCGTCGACGGTATCAGCAACTGTCGTCAGCTGCTCAAGAGATATCAGAAGACGAGACCGTTCAAACATAAAGTGACCTTGAACACATAACGACTATTGTCTCTATAAGGTGCCACGGAGACTATATAGTGCCAAGGAGCGCTGGCATAGTACTTTGGACTGCATGCAGCATGTGTAGGATCCTGTAGAATCGCAACGGGGGTACGGAGAGTCGGAGACTGTGAATATGTAATTCTGACTGCTGTGATTACGAAATCAGTCCATTCGGGCAATGGGAAGGGGAAGTATTGCGCGCGGAGAGGCTCAGCGCTCAACGACAACTCCTTGTCTCTCCTCTCTACAACGTCGCCACCATCGAGCTACTAGCATAGGCGCAGCGCGCACACCTGTGCTCGAAACCTGCAAGGATTATGTCTATCTCACTCGGAACGCTGGCAGCGTCCACACCCTCAGCTTCCTCCACACCCGTTCCAGAGGAAGAAGAGTTCTACTCATCATGGTCGCTCTTCCTCGTCTGCATGCTCCTCGTCCTTTCTCTGTGGACATCGTATTACCTGCAAATTAAACGCATTCGTGCCGTGCACGAGACCCTGGTATCCATAGTGGCGGGTATGCTGGTCGGATTCGTCGTCCGACTTGCACCAGGACACCTCATTAGGGAAATGCTGGTGAGTGTTCTTAGAGAGCTACGCCCGGATGTATGCAGGCGGCGTGTCTTGGACCAGGATGGGACTCTACGAGGACGTCGCGTGTCCATTCATGGGACGTGAGACTACATTCAATGAGCTATCGGCCATCTACTCTCCAAATGTTCAATGATACGTGGCAGCTTGCGCAGCTGACGAGTCCTACGAGCGCATTAGATTGGGCGCTCAAGGTAGGAGAGGCAGTCCAAGAACGCCTGATGTTGGTGCCTGAGATAAGTATGGAGATATGGGTTTTGGAATGTCCACAACGCGTTCTATCCCCATGTTAACCTTGGTTGCCAGGCGTTGCGATTATGGGCCGCCTATTCTTCTTCTTTTTCTTCAAAAACCTTTCTGGAAATCACATTGATGTTTGGTCTACAGACATTCAAACACACGTTGTTCTTCAACCTTCTATTGCCTCCAATCATCTTGAACTCTGGCTATGAGTTGAAGCAAGTGAGTTGATCGCAATTCACCTCTTTGCTATCTGACTCGCAACGTTAAAGGAAAACTTCTTCCGGAACTTTGGTTCCATCTTGACATTCGCTTTCTTTGGCACTTTCATATCTGCCGTCGGTGTCGGGTACGTTGTATCCCCATTCTACTCATTGTAACACGAACACATATCACCCGCAGAACAGTGTTTTAGTATATATATACTCTTTCCTCGGTTTCGAATCCCTCGACGTTTCCTTGCTAGAATGTCTCATTTTCGGAACTACATTATCGGCCACTGACCCAGTCACCATATTGGCCATATTCAACCAATACAAGGTTGACCCCAAACTCTATACCGTCATCTTCGGGGAGAGCTTGCTCAACGATGCAGTCAGTATCGTTATGTACGAGTAAGTGTAACCCACTCTGTAAATTATGGATATTTATTGATTAATTGCAGAACACTATCGCAATTTCATGGGACAGAAATCTTCCTCTCCTCAATTTTCCACGGCATTGGAATCTTCTTGCTGTCGTTCAGTGTATCTATGGCGCTCGGCGTCTGCTTTGGCCTCGCCATGTCGCTGATCCTCAAGCACTCATCCCTCACGTTGTATCCAGGTATAGAGTCTTGCCTGGTGGCCCTCTCAGCATACACATGCTACTTCTTCTCTAATGGTATCTCCATGTCTGGCATCGTATCCCTGCTGTTTTGCGGTATCACTCTGAAGCACTATGCATACCACACAATGTCCCGGCGGACGCAGCGCACGACCAAATATATCTTTGCGACCCTCGCTCAACTCACCGAGAACTTCATCTTCATATACCTCGGCCTCTCCCTCTTCACTAGTCCCCCCTCATCCGAGAAGGTGACGAACTATGTCAAGCCGCTCTTCATCGTGATCACGACAATCGCTGTAGTCTTCACCCGCTACGCAGCCGTATTTCCGCTCTCCGAGGCCATCAACTTCTTCCACCGCCACGCACGGGGCCAGCGTACCGACGAGCTACCTCATTCTTATCAGATGATGCTGTTCTGGGCTGGCCTAAGGGGAGCAGTCGGTGTCGCGCTCGCCGCAGGATTCAAGGGGGAAAACGCGCAGACCTTGCGCACGACCGTGCTCGTCGTGGTGGTGCTCACAGTTGTTATGTTTGGCGGGACGACGGCCAGGATGCTTGAGGTGCTTGGTATCAGGACAGGCGTAGAGGACGAGGCTGCTTCGAGTAGTGACGACGAAGTCCTCCCGTCGCGCTCGTGGAACAGCCGCCAACGATGGGCACGCAACAGCTACGCGGACGAAGAGCGCATCCCGCGCAGCTCGTCTGCGTACCTCGCATCGCAGCAGGGCTACGGGAACGCTGCGGCGCGGGTAGGTGCGCACTACGCTGGCCCCAGCAGATACAACCACCAAGCGCTGGCATCGTCGGACTCGCCCATCCGCTCCGCGTCCGTGTTCTCTGCCGCGTCTAGTGAGTCGTACGACTCGGACGGTGGCGAGGTCCTCCCGCTGGCGTCGGCATCACGTGGGAACGCTCACGACGAGGAGGCAGGGCCTGGGGCGGTCCACGAGGGCGAGGGGCAATGGTTCCATACGATTGACGAGCGGTACCTGATCCCGCTGTTTTCGAACGCTACCGCCAGCCGAACTTTCCATGCACGGAAGGCGAGGCGGACCACAGGGCTCGGGATCGGGGCAGAGATGGGTGTGATGGCGGGTGCAGGTGAGGACGTAAACGAGGAAGATGAGGGCGCGGAGGTCGAGCTGGGTGTGCCTAATATACGGATGGGAGGTCTACAGGGCGGACCGGGTATGCCTATGCCTCCTGGAGGTGTGCCGGGAGGAGAGAGCAGGACGGAGCGGGGTCTCCCGAGTCCTATTCTGCGGAGGGAAAGCGAAGGTGGACAAAAGTCGCCGTGAGGGTGTTTTGAGGGTTTCCTTCTTTTTAGCATACGATTGTGTGAGTTCGGCGTACCGCAGATTTTCATCTCAATCGTGCACAGCAGTCGGCGTTCTTGAATGCAATACAACTATAGATACTTCAAACTGATGGATGATACAAGACTCGTAACCCCACAGAGCCCACTAAATTTGTCCACGAAAGATGGCATCCATATACACCACCGAATATGACAGGGATCACTGTTGCAATTCCTCGAGCGATATAGAAGTTGTGCGCGATACCTGTAAGTTTTCGTCAAGAGGCGAGCGCAGACTTGCATGTCGTGGAGGCGCGGTTCATGTTTGAGTCCAATGTTCAGATAGTCAATGGAATGCTGAGATATGTCCTCGGACATCCCAGAAGGTTGTGTCCTGATCGTGAATAAATGGACATGAGGTTATGGGCCGGGTACAAATTTGCGGTCAGTGACGTACCTATCGGCCCCAAGCGTAGGCGTGCCGTTTGGAAGATGAATCAGAGACATTCGCTCCAAAATCAAAGGAACAACGCAATTCGATTCATGCGCTTTGCGTTGGTGTTCTACGATGAACGATCACCCATCAAAACGGCGTTGGAAGCCGGAGGAGCCATATGCTTGATTCCGGTCCAGCCTAGAGGTTCCTCAAAGAAATCATGGCATGGAGGCAGCGGCAAGACAGAGCCCCGCGATATTAGGAGGTCGTCGAAACATGCCGCCTTCTCGATCATCTAGCCTTGGCAGCAGATAGTATGTAAGTCACTGAAAAATGCAGTGCGGCCGGCGTCGGGCGGAGAGAACTGAGATGAAATGGGAAAATCTGATGTTCTGAGAAACACTGGATTTTGACAATTAGAGATCCTTGTGAGGAAAAGAAATGAGCGCAAGTGTCGGCAAGTAAAGGAGAAAGAGAATGCAGGGGCAAACGATACATACATTTCTCCAGCAATAGGCAGATTGCTTCTGTCATAATAAACGCTTGAATTTCCTAGATCGTATTTCCTACATAAGTGCGAACTTGAGGTCTTGAAGCCTAGTGGGCGGAGGTTAGAGCTGGTAGGATGCGTCACTCGAAGTGGACGAAGTTCAAACAACGCGACGAAGCGAGAGATGGGGCACCAAGTAAGACCACACAAAATGTGGAGGTTTGCGTTAGTATAGAGTTATCTCATCACCATCGATTGACATGGAGTTGAAGCTGATTTATTCAAACGCTACAGAGCACGGTCAACGCACTTATGGGAGGTAGTTACCATTCTTCAGATTCCAAACAAGAGATTTTACATTTCTCTCGTTACATTGCTGAATGATACGAGGATTGCCATTCGACTTCCTGGATCCATAGAAGTTGCTCACTCGCCACTTGTAGATTTTACCAAGATGAGGCGAGCACAGACTCGGAAGCCCTGGTGGCAAGTCCAGGGCGCGGCTCACGCTCTCGTACCCAGCGTTCAGATGGTCTACGGAGAACTGGGAAATGTCCTCGAATGACCAAGAAAGCTCCACCCTGATTGAAACAAGGAAAACGGGGATGGAAGGTGTACCAATGAGATCAAGTGCAAGAGTCACATATGATAACTTACCTGTCAGCGTCAGACATGGGCTCATCATTTGGCAGATGGACGGTTGAGAGTCGCTCCAAGATCAATATGACGATGCGGTTTGGTTTCAAGAAACTTTCGTTCCTATTCTCCCACCACTCTGCGTGCTCGTCTTTCCATACGGTATTGGTATCCGGGTGGACCAAATATTTGATTTTGGACCAGTCCAGAGTGGCCTCGAAAAGACCGTAACGTTGAGGTATGACGGAGCCTTGCAGGATCTGAAGATGATCGTAGAACCACACTTCCTTCCCCAGCATCACCGCCCTGGTAGCAGCCATTCGCATGGACAGAGGCGGAACAGACGGTACCAGGATACCTGGGCTTGAGGACAAGATGCAGCCGTCGACGGCGATCTCGAGGCCAAATTCCAGACACTCTGCCCCGCCTGCCAGTGTTATCCCGATGCTGAGGCCGCCGGGTGAGGGAAGTGATAGGGAGGGCGTCGGAACGGGAAGGCCGTCTCGGCTTCTTGGGTCGACGTCTTGGTCGAATATGGTAGGCGTGACTAGGGGCAAGTCATAGCGATGGAAAGACAGAGGGCCGTCGACGCCGTTCTCTTTGAGCAGACCATGAACGACAACGATACTGATGGAGTTGGTCAACTGATGACAGATGAGCGACGGCACAAATCTCAATGTGTAAGAGAGCTCACCAGACTTGAATTCAAGGGAACTGGCGAAGAGCATTCCCCAGCTGTGCGCGTCATGAGTTCGAAGATAGACATCGTCACATCGCAAGTCATGAGTACAAACATACTAGTAACCGCTTATGAGTGGACCTGAGCGGACTTGAGCAGAGTTCAGGAAATCGATTAGTCGAAGCTGGCCACTGGGACAACTGAGGTCGATCTAATCCGAAGGTCGTGTTTATCGTACATGTGTGCATTCATCAACCATTGTTTGGTACTCTGGTGGGAGGAAATGATGGATAAATCATATTTGTGCTGTGACCAACTCATTCGTACTCCGACGATGGAACATGCCCGGCTTTCCGGCTGCTTGCGACCACCACCAGGATTTTTAGAATCCCGCTCTGTCCGCCACAGACGCGACTTTCACCAGCCGTCGCGTTGTTGGTGTTGTACTTAGCACTTGACGCACGATTCAATCATCCAATGCCTCCCGTTACTCGAACCACCACTGGGAAACTCCCAGTAGCGAGAAAATATGTCGACGATGAAACGTCGGTGCCACTGAGTGACACCGACTCTAATGGTCGTCAAGGTTTGTCCTTGTTCTGAACAAGCGCGTCCAATCATATCCTGACCAGTCTATCTTGCGTCACAGCTCTCGAATCCAACTCATCAACATCTGAGACGCGTATGCAGAAGTCCGCAAAGCGAGTCAAGATGACTGTAGCCTCTAGTCAGCGTGGTGAAAGCAAGAATGCAAAACCGCAAGGCCTATCACGACGAAAGCAAGGCCGTCTTCGCAATCTTCCGACTATGCCCTTGGATATTCTCTTCGAGGTATGCCGGCACCCATTCTTCAGATTTTCAAGGCTGATATCATGTCCCCTAGATATTCAGTTATCTACTGCCCGAGGGCCTCGTCAATCTCTCTCGAGCGACGAAGTCATTTAGAAAGGTGCTGATGTCTCGCCAGTCGGCATGGTTATGGAAAACATCATTTGCCAATGCGCCCGACATTCCTCCATGCCCCGAAGACATGTCCGAACCAGCATGGGCAAATTTCCTGTTTGGTGGGGGAACCTATTGTCACGTATGTTCTCTAGTTGCTCGCTGTATCATTCATACTCACATTTGTCCCGAAATAGTCCTGTGACTCCAAATCTGTGTCCCAGATGTTCTTTATGCTCCGCCGTCGAGCGTGTAAAGCATGCAAAATCCAGCAGTAAGATCGCTCATTGACTGTTCGTAAAGTCTGATCGCTGATAAAATTAAATTCACCCCGTAGTCTCAAGAAGTATCCCATTGAACTTCTTGAAGATGCTCCGCGTGGCCATGTATCTTTATACTCCATCCCATACGTAAGCTGTACGAATCGTTTGCCTCCTTATGAGATTTGCCACTCATTCTAAGCTCTGGCAGACCGGCGCGGGACACGATATTGGTGGGACGAAGATGTCATCTCCCTGAGAGAAGAAATCATGAATGTCTCGCGGCAGTACTCTGCTCGTCAATCAAAGAACATGGAGCAGGCCTTGCGACAGCTCTCAGACACTAAAGAGGTAGCCTTCAAGGCAAGAGAAAAGGTAATGTGATATTGAACTGAATCACTATCGCAATGTGCTCATATTGTATTTCCCAGCATGCAAAGATATGCGAAGCATGGGTACACGAGAAGAGATGGGCGCGTGAACAAGAACGCTACACATTGACGGAGAGGCGTCTGGAACAGTCAGTCGTACACAGCTCTGCAGAATCATAACTCACGCGAATCTTACGCTCAGGATTACATCCCGCTGTATCAAACTTGGATATGCCGCGTCTGATGTTGACTCAATCGAACGACACAAAGATGTCAAGGTGGCTAAAGTGATGTCCGATAAAGGTGATGCGACGTACTCGTCGATGTTTCTCTCTTGAGGTACTAACCTCTATGTTTATGTTTCCAGTCTGGCAACGGATCCGCCCAATCTTGGTGCCTCTTCTTGACGTTGCTAAAACGAGAAGACTCGCCGAAGAGAAACAAGCGCGCACGGCGAAGCGCTGGACCATCTTCCGTGATGAATATCTTACTTACATGCAGACATTGTTGGTCACAGTCTGGCCCTTTTTGCCTAGTGCATCTCAACAGGATATTCAATTTTTGGGAGGCGACATTCAAGATTTGATGAAGAATGACACAGATGGCACTGAAGAATTTCGACAGCAAGTTCAGACGGCTATGCCGACCTTCGTAACCTCCCTTCGAGCCCTGACAGAAGAGCACAAGAAGTCTCTTTGCGCTTTGCTTCCCAACGTCGCTGAGCAGTCGGAAGCAGCACCTTCGAATGCTGATAGCGTCTCAGGTGAAAAGATATTAGTAGGGCCCGACCGTCTTGAACTTGCCACTTCGGTGTTCGTGTGTCGGCAGCGATATTCCTGTCGTCCAGATCATGCCATGGTCGGGTTGGAAGCAGTTGCACATCGCTGTGAGAGACATGTCGTACAATATGGAATGCCTGAGTTCTGCGAGGTGGGTTCGCGAGCAGTCGTAGAGATGCTGCGTCTCTTGCAATTTGACCCATCGACAACAACGACCACCAAGATGGATCGTCTGTACCCTCTTTTCATCTGCGTGGCCTGCAAACCTTCGAAGACATGGGACGGTAGACGTCAAGATTGCGTCGTGGGGTGGAGCACTATGTCCTGGCGGGGTTGTGTGCGTGTACAGCTTCAGCTCATTTCATATCCGCAACTCATTCAAATCGGAGCAGGTTGACCACGCACAACGCAAGCATGCTGATTCTTCGGCTGAGCAGTTATCACTGAAATTGCTCACCGACGATGAGTCGGAGCCCATCCGGACTGATCGTCAACAATGTGATTATGGTTATCAATGGGGTTGCATGCATTGTGTCGTCCAAGAAAGGTCACCATGGCTAACTCTCGAACATGTTGTCAAGCATGTCACATCTGAGTGAGTCCCCAGGTTCTCCGTTTCTGTTTTTGCCCGTTGACCAAATGCACGGCAATTCAGACACAGAATTCAAGAACCTCTGCAAGATCAAGACTTCTTCCGTGATTATCGTGAACCATACCGGGACTATCGATTGGGCGTGATTGCTGAACAGCCTGTCGAACCGATATCGCCCACCGAGGGCTAGCTGCCTAGTTCCAGTATTCTTGTTCCGATCACTATCTGCGTTACCGTCTCGTTCATAGAATGCCGTAGTCCTGTTTTTCAGTACGATCAGCATGTCTCAATTACTAGGTGATACATATGATGGACAAAGTATTCTACAGTTGGTGCTACGAAACACTGTCGCTGAATCAGCTCGCACGCCTTTCGGTCAAGGAGAGCTTGAACATACAGTGCAAGAATCAAGACCCTGCGCAATCTGCGTGGCACCGAGCTCGACTTGCCGGAATGTCAATGAAATCCAATGGCACACCTAGTGTCCTGCGTTCATGGAGAATCCGAGGTAAAATCTGTCGAAGAAGGGCGTCTTGAGTTCGAACCTGTCATGCCCACGAGAGAAATACATGGTTTTGAGTTTGGGAAGAAGGACGTCCTGGACAGGTGTGACAGCACGGATCGATTGCCTTCTCAACTTCGATGCATGGCCTAGCATCGAGCAAAAGTGCAGGCTTGCAGAACCGAACAATGATACTATTTCAACATTCCGCACAAGCCTGAACGTCTGGGACAGCGATCTCGAGGCCAAATTCCAGACACTCCGCCCCACCTGCCAGTGTTATCTCGATGCTGAGGTCGCCAGGTGAGGGAAGTGATAGGGAGGGGGTCGGAACGGGAAGGCCGTCTCGGCTTCTTGGGTCGACGTCTTCAACTGCACTTGTCCGTCCATGTTGCGGAAATGCGTCGTCCAGAATGCTGGAAGATGCGGCCATCGTCTGCGGCTGCCACCACCTCCGCCTCCGCCGCATCGGCAAACTTGACTCCGCCCGATATGACTTTTCTCAAATTCTTCCTATACTCACTTGACCCGCTTGAACCCGATGCCCATTACACGTACTGCTACCGGAAAGCTGTCAGTGTCGAGAAAATATGTTTCTGAGGAGGATTTGGCGGCCCTGAGCGATGTCGACTCTTACATTGCACCAGGCCAGTTTCTTTCAGCTGATCTTCAGGAAAAGACTCTTCGTCCCTGACTAGGACTGGCTTGCTCTCTCTAGGCCCGCAATCAATGTCTAGCAAACCCACAAAGCGATCTAGATCGGGGAACGGGAAGAAAACACAAGCTATGTCACGAAAAAAGCAGGGCCGGCTCCACGACTTTCCGTTCATGCCATTAGATATTTTATATGAAGTACAGTGACTCACCTTGCCATTTTACTAAGGACTTAGCTATGACCGTCTCTCTTTCTAGATTTTCGTTCATCTGCTACCGGCCGATCTCGTCAACCTCTCCCGAGTCACGAAGGCATTTCGAAAGGTGCTGATGTCCCGTCAGTCGGCATTCCTATGGAAGGCTTCGTTCGTCAACGCGCCCGATGTCCCTCAGTGTCCAGAAGGTATGACCGAGCCCGTATGGGGAGATTTATTATTTGGAGGGGCTCATTGTCATGTATGTTCATTTTTCATTCCTTTGCTTTCCGTTTTCCAACACTTTTGTATATGCTCTGGGGCAGTCTTGCAGTTCAACGTCGGTTGCCCAGTTGTTTCCCTTGCTACGCCGTCGGGCGTGCAAGGCATGCAAGAAGGCACAGTAAGTATTGATATTTTCTTCAGTTGAAACACAGCTTATACACATCTCCAATCCAGCTTGATGCGCGATCCTCTCGAATTTCTCAAGGGCACTCCGGATGTGGTGCAGTTTCTAGTCACTGTTCCTCATGTGTACTGTGGGATATGGACATACATCTTGCTTGAGATCTGATGCTCACTGGCTTAGGCAGGTGGCCAGGGCCCCTTAGTTTGTTGGGACGAAGACCTCATCGCGATCCGGAACGAAGTCGTCGCTCTTTCGCAGGACTTCCCCGCTGGATCAGAAGAACTCAAGAACGCTCTAAATAATTTGGAAGTTAAGAGAAGAGCGGCATTTGATGCAAGAAAGGCGGTATGTATAGTGCCAGAATACTTTCGTCACGACCTCAACATCGTCTTCGCACAGCATACAGATAGATGGAATTCTTGGATGCAAGAGAAGAAGAACAAAGCCCGTGATGACCATCGTACGGCAGTGGACAAACGTTATCAAGGGTCAGTCCCTACGCAGCATGGCGACATTCAATGCTAACAGGCTTCCGTCCCCTGGCAGCATTAGGTCTCGCTGCATCGCGCTTGGGTATAGCGATTCTGATGTCTACAAGATCCACTCGCACAAAGAAGTATCCTCAGCCAGGGCGCTGTCCGACTATGGTGAGAGTCTACTAGAATATAACCTTCCTTGGATCGTCTCGACTGTTGGTCCGGTTCGACAGCTTGGGAGCGCATCCGTCCGATTCTGGTGCCCCTCCTCGATCTCGCGAAGGACACGAGGATAGCCCAAGAGCGCGCCTCGAAGTACTGGCAGGTGTTCTCGCAGGAATACCTTCGTTACATCAAGACAGTGCCACCCAAAACTCTCTCTTTTTTGCCCTGCTGCCGCGGTGAAAAGACTGATTTCTTTCAGGCTGTCAAGGCTCTATTGGACTCAGACATCGATGCCATCGATAAAATGCGGAACCACGCCCAAGCAGCCATGCCCTCCTTCGTCGCTTCTCTCGAGACACTTGCACAAACGCACATGGAGTTCCTCTGCGGCCTGCTTCCGACGGCTATCGAACGGCCGACGTCGGCGTCAGCGTCATCTTCAACAACTCCAGCGAACGAGGTCGTTCCTCTAGGCAAATTCGGTGCCCTCGAGCTCGCCACGTCCGTCTTCACCTGCCCGACGAAAGTCCCTCATCACCCGTCTCTCAATCCCTGTCTTTTGATCGGGCCCGAAGCGGCCGCGCACCGCTGCGACCGGTCCACCATCGCGTTCTGCGCGCCCGCGTTCAGCAAGGCGGGCGCCCAGGCGGTCGCGCAGATGCTCAGGCTGCTGGGGCTCGACGCGTCGACGACCACGAGCGTCGATATGGACAGCCTGCGGCCGCGCTTCGTCTGTGAGCCGTGCGACGCCGAGCTCCAGCGGTGGACGGACTGCGCGTCGCCGCTCACGGACCGGGAGTTCATGACCTGGCGAACCTGCGTGCGTGTGCCCTCTCCCTCTCCTTCTCCCTCTCCTCCTCTCCCGCTCGCCTCCCGCTCGCCGCATGGCTGACGCGGCGCGCGGCCAGAGCAGATCACACACGCGTTGCAGCACCACGACAAGCCGAAGGCCGCGCGGCTGGTGCTGCGCCCGCTCACGGACGAGGAGTGGGCGTATGCCCGGAAGCACTGCGAGATGCGCGAGCACAAGGCGCACTGGGGCTGCGCGCACTGCAACCACCACGTCTCCAAGTCGGGCTCCGCGGAGTGCTGGCTGTACCGCGGCGCGGTCGTGCAGCACGTCCAGTCCGCGTGAGTCCCGCCCCTCGTCCGGTGTCGCCCGATTGTTCGACTGACTGCGTGTCCGGTGGCGGCGATAGGCACGGGATTCAAGAGCCTGTGAACGGGCGGGATCTCTTCTACGACTACAGCGTGCGCTATCCGTCTTACGCGTGATCACGGAGCCGCCGGCCACGCCTGAACCTTCGATCGCGAGATAGCTGCGCCGAACATCGGGTTGTTGTATGGGGCATTCTCCTCTTCAAGTACAGATCATGGCCGTCGCGATCGTTCCGTTGCTTCCCCATCTGTCCTTGCGCATGCATGCATGAGGTCAGGGCCCCGATCGACGACGCTGTATTAATGATCCTCTCCTTCGTTCGCTGTGCCCTTTTTATTGCCATAATATCATCATTTCGGAGCAATCGACGGCACATCGCGCGATATCATACAAGTCCACAGCGCTCAGCCGCCGCCAGCTACCATGTAACATTTAGCAGTAGATGGACGGGCGGACGAACGAGCAGGACAAAGACACGAAAGTCAAGAGTAAGAGATACTGGAGAACGAAAGTAAAAAGACGAGAAAAGAAAAAGAACAAAAAAAGACAGGAGCATCAACACGAAGGAATACAGACGACACCGGACCGCAACTGGTACAGACACGGACGACATAGCGAGACACATGGACACATGGACAGGATGCACAGCTCTGCGGCGATCAATCCGTGCGCTGCCTCTTCCCCACTCTCGGCTCCTCCGAGTCCTTGTCCCCCTCGGTCGCACGCTCGACCTTGCGCTCCCTCTTTTCCCCCGCCCCGCCCTCCCCGCCCGCCGTCTCTGCGGCCGACGCCTCCGAGCCCCCAGCCCCGGCCACCGCAGCCCCCGCGGCTGCGGCGGCGCCTCCACGCGGCTGCAAGCTCCTCAACACGTCGAGCTCGCCCTCGACGCGCTGGCGCGCGATGCGCTCCTCCTCCCACATGCGGCGCATCTCCTCGAGCTGCTGCTGCAGGTCGCCCATCGCCTGGTCCATGAGCAGCTTCTCGAGCGTCCACTTCTCGATGTTGCGCGCCTCGTTCTCCTTCAGGTGGTGGATGTACTGCACCGCGCGCGACAGGATCGCGCCCTTGGCCTTCTCCCCCGAGCCGTTCGGCACGATGCGCCCGAGCTCGTTGATCCCCTCGTTGATGTTCCCGCGCCGCCGGCGCTCCACCTCTTTCTATAAACACAGCACACACCGGCGTCAGCGCCGCAGTCACACGCACGACAGGCGACGAAAAATCACGCACGTGGTTATCCTTTCTCTGGCGCGCCCACTCGTCGGAGCCCATGGTCCCGCGCGTGCCCCGCGTGCGCCCCCCGCCGGACCCGCCCTGGGCCTGCTGCTGCTGCCCGCCCTCGCCATGCTCGTCGTCGAGGTCCTCCTCCGCGTCCTGCATGCCCTGGCGCACGGCGCTCATCTGCGCCGCGCCGCCCGCGGCCGCCGCGAGGGCGAGCTGGCCGAGGTTCGGCGGGCCCCGCGGATGCGACGAGGGCCCGGGCTCGGTGATCGGGAGCGCGTGCATGCCGCCGCTCGGGCCTGTGGCCTGGAAGGTGTGCACGGACGGCGGAGGCTGCTGCTGCTGCGGTTGTTGGCCGGGGATCGCGTGGGGCTGGAAGGTCGCCTGGGAGAGGTTGGAGAGCGTCTCGGCGGCGGCTTCCTTCAGGTTGCCCTGTTCGGCGAGCTGAGGCGTCTGCGATCAGCATCAATCACCGTGCGTCGAGGGGGCGGCTCAGAAGATGGAAACTCGCACGACGGCATCAAAAGAAACAACGCGCGCGGGGTCTGCGGAGTGCGTGGGATATCGGAGATATCGCGGCGCGAGGCGACGATGGCGGGTTGATAAGGCACGTCCGGCGCCGCGCACGACACGACGCCGCCGTGGCGCATAGCGCCTGCTTGCTGCGCCTGTGCGCCCCGCGCGCGCCGATGATGGAGCCCGCGGCGATCGACGGGCACCTGAGCACAACGTGCACCATCCGTGACCGCCTCGCAGAATCACGTGTGCGACGCCCGCCCCCCGATCGCCCCTCCCTCTCTCTCACCACCCACCACCACCCACCACCACTATCACCGCGCAGCCGCTCAGTTTCAACGGCGATCCACGCACGTACCTTGGTGAAGACGTTCGGGAGCGTGCGCAGGAGCGAGAGCACCTGGTCCTGGGTCATGCCGAGGATGCTGGGGAGGTCGCCGGCCGCTGGGCCACCGGGCTGGGCGGCGGCTGCGGCTGTAGCTGCTGTTGCGGGGCCCTGCTGGGGCCCTGCCTGGTGCGCGAGGGCGGGGTCGTGGTTGGATTGTGCGGCGGACATCGTGCGTGCGTGCGCCGGTGTTATCAGTTGGTGATCCGGAGCGGGTGCTCAGGAGCTGTGGGGCGGCGTGGCGGGGGCGATTTCGATGTTTCTCGCTGGGCGCTGCGGCGGGGGGTGTTTGCGTGTGTGTTTTGTGTGCTATCGGGCAGGGGATGCGGGGGCAGAGGAGGGGGGAGGGGGATTGTTGATCACGGGAAAGTCGCGAGGTCACGCGGCGCACGGGGCGCCGTCACTCTTTTTCTACTCCCCCACGTGCAAATCAGGTGCAAACCCCGCCAAACTCGACCAAATCTCGGCTTCTCGGCGGCCGCCGCAGGGGCCCCTGAGCATTAGCCCACTCGACCCTGAGGGAAACAAGCAATCCGCAATCCGTGTTCCACTGCGGGCATCGCACCTTCCATTCCTTGACGCTTTTGTTCCCATGGCGCACCGTGACGTCTGCACTGTGAGATCCCGATACCATACGATACTTAGCAGCGTGTAAGTTACACCGGGCAATGGCCGACCCCTCCTCCTTCCTCCCTCCTCCCACATCCCTCCTCCACGCCTACCGCGATAGTGTGCGATACAGTCGTACGTGTAAATAAATAAATATATATATACATCCGAGGCGTCGCCTCGCAGCGCGCAAATAAGAAAGAAAAAAAAAGATAGAACGTCGACGTCGCGAGACCAGAGAATGATATTACGATGAGACAGATATTCGGCAAACTAAGGTAACAGCGCGGCCCGCCGGCTCGGGCTCGTCGTCGCACCGCCCAGAAACTGGGCTCGCGTGCGTGCATGGAAAAGAAGTGGCCGCAAGAGGGCGTGGAAGTGCGCGTGCGTGCGTGGGGCGAGCGTGGGCGTGGGGTTGCCCGCGTGGAGGATGATGGAAGAGGGGGCACGGAACCAATAAATAGCCGGGGTGTGAGGGGTGTGAGGGGGGAAAGGGAAAGGGGAAAGGGAAATCCAAACTGCTACATCGAGAGAAGAAGACGAGACGCGGCCGCAACGCGGAGCGCAAAACAACACCACCGCCAACGCAACAACAAAAACAAAAACAAAAACGCCGACGAAGAACAAGGAATCAGGACGCCGACGACAACAACAAAGGGAAGATGGAAGATAATCGTGTATAAATGGCGGATAATAAGCATTAGGTGGCACACCACGATGGATCGATGGATCGATGGATGATAGATAGATAGATAGACGAGAAGTGCAGGCAAGCGAGCGAGCGGGCGAACAGGCGGGTGGCACCGGATCGCCCGATTGCCTCGTCCGCCTCGCTCGAGCTCAAAGAAGGTCCGCGCGGCGGAGGCTGTCGCGCAGGATGCCCTCCTCGACCGTGCGCAGCGTCGCCGCCGTCTCTTTTGTGTCCTGCAATGAAAGCGAAGAAAACACGTTGAACGCGCATCTCGGACAAGACGCGCGCGCGCGGGAGCAGCGCTAGGGATGTACGCACCACGACGGACGTGAGGTGCACGTAGAACCGGCGCGGCTCGGGCGAGTGCTGCTTCGCGATCTCCTTGAAGTGCGTCTGGAAATCTGCTCGCGATGCGCGCGCGCCGAAAAAAAAACCCCCCCACAAAAGCCATCAGCCTAGCCTCTCTCAAGAATGCCCACGAAAGAAAAAACCCCAAAAAGGTGAAAGCGGACGCACACTTCTTCACCGTGCCCACGTCGTTCGGCCGCTCCCCGTAGCTCGGCACGTGCTCGCGCACGCGCACGCCCGCGCGCAGCTTCCGCTCCAGCAGGTCGCACTTGTTCAGGAAGAGGATGATCTGCGTCTTGGACAGCAGGCGCAGCGAGCACAGCGTGCGCCAGAGGAGGTACGTGTCCTCGAGGCGGTTCACGCGCCGGTCCTCTGCGAGGCGCTCGTCGAAGCACGAGATGGGCGCGAGGAAGATGATCGCGTCTACGTCGTCAAAGTAGGGGTACCAGTGCGCGCGCTGTGCGGGCGAGGCAATGCGCGAGCGTGAGCGTGCGCGTCGAGATGGGTAAGTTAAGGGGGACGGAGAGTGCGCACCGAGGAGCGCGTGCCGCCGACGTCGAACATCTGCCACTCGTGCCCGGCCGTGCGTCCTGCACGCCGGATAAAAATCGCAGTTAGCAAGCATTCTTCGAGAGGCGCAAGTGCGCACCTTCTTCGACGTAGAAACTATACTCCTGCACGCCCAACGTCCTCAGGCGCGCTCTCACGACGTCATCGTCCGACGGCTCGTAGTCGCGCCTCGCGATGCGCTCTATATCGTCCAAAAAACTACAGCGGCACACCGCGTCAAAATTTCAGACCACGTTGAAATTAAAAATAAAAACTCTCCACTCACAACCCAGGCGCCTCCTCCATCCGCACCTTCCGCCGCCTCAGCATCTCCCTAACCACCCCGTCCTCCCACACGGCCCTCATGTCCTCCCCAAGGCCCGCCAGCACCTCCGCCACCTCCGCGTCCTTCCGCGCCCACGCCGCCGCGCGCGCCGCCACCCCGCCACCCCGCCGCCCCTCCTCCACCCCACCATCTCCAGCACCGCGCGGCCGGAAGCGCTCGAGCGCGGACTTCCACCCGTCGCGCGAGCGCACGTAGAACTCCTGCGGGCGCCGGCCCGCTTGTGCCCCTGCGCCGCCCGACGCGCCCGCGGGGGGAGCGGCAGTGCCTCGTGCGGCGCGATGGTGGAGGAGGTGGGCTCCTCGGCGGCGGCGCCGAGGCGGCGCTCGAGGTCCGCCTGGACGCCGCGGAGGGGCGCGAGGCGGAGCTTGAGCAGCTGGTGGCGCTCCGTGAACGCGAGCGGGGGCAGGGGCGGGGGCGGGGGCGGGGGCGGGGTGTCTGCGCGCGTTGCTGCGTAGCCGTTTCCGTTCGCGGTGGAGGTGGATGCGGAGGGGATGGCGGGGGAGGGGTGGGACGGGTCGCCGGTGGGGGCCGGTGGGGGGCGGCCATGGCTGCGGCGAGCATGTCGAGGAGGAGGGTGACGGAGCGGACGAGGTTGAGCTGGACGACGGCGCGCCAGGACGAGCGCTCCTCGAGCCACGTCGTGCGCGCGTACTGCATCTGGAAGTCTGCGAGCAAGGGGGGCGGAGCATGTCAGCGTCAACGTCAGACATACGCGATGGACGGTGGACAGGAGAAACAAAGTCGGCTGACGTCGGCTTTGGGTGGAGGCCAAAACCTGTGCAGCGCGTCGAAGGACGTGCTTCCTGAAACGACCCAGTCAAGCCATCACGACCCAAATCAAGGTTCATCAAGAAGACTCGAAACGGATCACCGCGACAGCCACACGTCAACGTCAACGTCGACGTCAGCCAGCGCCACAGCATCAACGCCGCATCCGTCCACGACGACCTCGATCGAGCCAGGCAATGGCACTCTCAAACTCGGCTTCCGATCGCCGGCGCCGCCACCCACCCAGCGCCTGTCCCATCCCGTCCCGACTCCCGACCGCCCGACCACGCGACGCAGCCGACGTGAAGAGAACAGAACAGAACAAAGTCGCCCGCGTGGGACGACGATCGACTCGCACCGCCTCGCGAAGCCAACCCCGACCCGCATCCCGCATCCCGCACCTGCCAACCCCACCGTGCGTGCGCGCGCGCCTCTGCAGCAGCACCCCAATCAAACAAACGGCTAGCCTCTGGGCCCACGCGCTAGCCAAATGGAGGTGGTCGCGCTCGAGCAGCCGGAGGCGCCGTGCTGAATCATTAGAGCGACAGATCAGACGGCGCGTGACATGAAAAGGAGCGCTGCTGTCGATCAGAGAAAAGGAGGCCGCCGCCGCCACCGTCGTGCGCGTCCCGATAGATAATCGAGCTCGCACGGCGAAGCGGCGCGTTGGCGCGATGCCGCGTCGTCGACGACACGACGCGGGACGGCGAAGCCAGGGGCTCCTCGTCAAAAAGACAAAAGAGCGACAGAAGATGGCGCCCTGATCTCCTTTCCTCGTCGAAGCCCGCGCCTTCTCTATAGGCTCCCACGCGACGGGCCCTGACCCGAGCCCCGACCCGATCTCCCTGGGCTTCGCTTCGCCGCCCAAGTTCAGGCTCGGGTGCGGGTTGGGGAAAAGAAGGCGCCTGCGAGAACGGAAGCGCTGTAGCGCGGAAGCGTGGAAGATTTCGGTGGCCGCGTTGCTAGGCTGGACGCGTCAAATGACCTCACGCCCGCGCGCGCGCCTGCATTCCGTGCGGGACGGAGGGGAGTCTCTCCGGAGTTGTGGGGACGGGACAGGGGGAGATAGAGGGAGACGGGATGCACTTACTTTTGAGGGTCGTGGATTTACCTGGTGTGGTGCGGTGCGGTGCGGTGCGGTGCGGTGCGGTGCGATTCGCAAGGCGAGGCGAGGCGAGTACCGGAAAAAGGGGCCCAGAATGAGGGGAGGGAAGAACGGACGCGTGCAAGGAGCGTGAAAAATACATGAGCATCACAAACACAGGAGGAAAAGGTGCGTTCAAAGACAATCAAACGATCAGACATAAACTACGAGACGAAATGCGATGAACCACGAAAAAGACGCACCGCTCTCGCTCTGGCCGAGCAGCAGCACCTTGACGGGGGGCTTGCGCCTGCGGAGCGCGGCGCCCTCGCGGCGGAGCTGCTCGTCGATCTCGTCGCTCACGCGGCGCGCCTCGGCCTCGGCGCGCTCACGCGCGTCGCGCGCGGCGGGGGACTCGTCGGGCGGGGGCGCAAGCGCGGCCGTGAGCGGGTCTGGGTCCTCGAGGGAGGGGCGGCCCATTGGCGGAGAGGGCGGCAGTGGGGGCGGTGGGGGTGAGGACACGCGGGACTGTGTAGACGGGGGTGGTGGCGGGGCCAGGGGCTGCTGCTGCTGCAGGGGCAGCGGCGGCGGCGGCGAGGAAGAGGAGAAGGAGAAGACGGGAAGGTGCGCGCGGATGATGGAGAGCAGCGTGGTGGCGGTTGGGGGTGTCCGGGCGGGGGAGATGAGACGTAGTCGAGAAGGACGAAGAGGAAGAAGAAGAGAAGAGGAAGAGGAAGAGGAAGAGGAAGAGAGGGGGCCGTGATCCGAGTGGGAGCGTGGCCCGAAGCGACTCGAGGACTCGACGAGGCGGCCACAGCGCCTCCGCCCGTCAAACGTTCCCACGCCCCCATCATCACTCCCCCCCGCTCACTGACGTGTCTCAGCCCCTATTCACAGAGCCGCACCCTCGGTCCCTCCAACCCTCGCGATGTGCATCCACGCTACCAAGTACCAGAGCCTCCTCAGGCCTCAGCACCTCCTCAAACCCCGTCTGAAACGAAACAATCCACTCGGTCGCGGCGTCGCGTCGCTCGCAGGGTCCCCCTCACCCGACAGCACCCTTCCACCTTCCATCACTCACGTCTGAGCTCGCGGATCTGCCACCCTGAGACCGAGACGGACCCGCCGAGCCCGTCGCGCCCGCCACGCGCATCATCACGATCACGATTCACGCGTTCACGATGCACGATGCGCGATGCACAAATCCGGATCCGGACACAAATCCCGCACAGCGGCGCTGGAGATCCCCGCGCCCCGCGTCCCGTCGCGTCCCGTCGACGCGCTGCACCGCTTCGAAGCGCATCCCCCCCGCGCGCGCGCACGGCGAGGAATCTATCATGGGCCCCGCTACTCTTTGCTGATTGGCGTCGGTGCCCGCGGGCCCGCCGCGCGAGGCCGCTGACTCGCGGGAGCCCCGATATCCACAGCCCGATCCGTCCCAGGTATCCCAGCTCCCCCGCGCTCGCTCCCCCAATTTCAACAGCCCCGAGGACCGAGGCGGGCCTCTTACAGTGTTTCATCTCGACACACCATATCCAATTCGCGTCGCGTCGCACCAGGCTAGTCAAATCCCAGGCTAGTCTCAGGCAGCGGTAGTGCGTAGTGCGCGCATTGACGCGCTGTTCCGGCGACCCTGCGCATGCCCATCTCAGTAAAAACGACGGCACCGGACAAGTGCTGTGTTCCCCAAACAGATAGATGACTGTAAAGTCGCATGGGGAACGGCGGCGACAGGCCGCGCGCGCTCCGTTCTCCCATGCAATCCTGCGACCGACTTCATGCGACACCTGCGGGCCGCCGCGCGGCGTCCGTATTCGCCCTGGAATAGAATAGGACCTGCGGCTGTGGTTCGGTGCGCGCTGGAGCTCCGTCTTGCCCGCGATATTGACGCGCTCATTGCTGAATTGGTTCGCGCGCGCCCCGCGCCCCGCTCTCCCGATCCGACCCAATACGTGCTCACGACCGGCCGCACTCGCTCGCTCCCAATGGGCACCGCGTGCGATCCTCGCGACGCATAACTAGATTCTGTCGCCGACGCCGGGCTCACGTCCTGCCCGACACTCGATCGTTCACACAAATGAACGACGATGGCGATGACGCAGAGGCTGTGCGCTGTAGAAGAGCCAAGGTGTGCGCCGTCGACGATGGCTGGCGGAGGCCTTTTCTCCCCACCCACTTTATTTCACTTCGAGACCTCTGAACGACTCCGTTATCGATCTATCTATCGGAACCTGGGCTCGCGCGGCCGACGGGCACCGCAGCTGCAGAAGGTGCTGATCATAAACCCCGTCAAGGTATACCCGACCCCGATGCCGGCCACGAATCAGGAGCGTCGGATACAGACGTCGAGCTCGAACAGCCTGCACCTAGTACCGTGTCTCAATACACCTTTTGCCGCCGTGCCCGATGCCCCCGGGCGTCTTGCGCACCCGCGTCGTGGGTACCACGGTATCTCAGTTCTCAGTTTAGAGACTCCGAGTCGGACGCGGTCGGACGATCCCGCACAGTGGCAGCAAGTAAGGTGCGTCCCCGGTCGCGTTTTCGCACTCGCTTCTTGTGGGCGACGAGGGCGGAATACTGTCTGTTACCTCTGAAAAGGATCTCTTGCGCTCAGATGGGCACCCTCGACGGATCACGTCGCGCCCCGCCCCTGGCCGGCGCACGGGAACTGGCGCGTCAGGACAAGGCGGCGCAGCGTCGGATCCACTTGCGCGCGCGTGTCGCCGGCACCCCCTCGACGCTCGGGAGGCTCCCCTGGTGTCTAGAGCCTGCTGACAGAACGCGGGCTGCCGGAACGCGGGCTGCCGGATCGACTCGGGGGGTTCTGCTATGTGACGAACCGGAGGAACGAAGCGTGCGATGTCACCGACGACATTGTATGCGGCCGGTGGGGCAGCGTGTGTTGTTTATGCTAAGGGCCACACGCCGCTCGTCTCTGCCAGCATTTCTGCCTGCGCGGTCTCCTCGCCGATGTCCGTCTCTCTTTCGGCTCCCCCACTCACTCGTGACGCCTATCGTTTGGAGCAGCAGGTCAGGACTATAGTTCAATTTACGCGCATTGCAGCATCCATTCCACTCATATGAGAGCGTACCACTGTTGAGTGATTCGAAAGCGGACAACATTTATGTAGGGTGCAGGGAGCATCAATGGGTTCAATTCGGTGGTTAGATGCGGGAATCCAGGGAACTCTCGAAAAGAGCCGGTCAGAGTGCGACCGAAATATATCAGGACAAACCACAACATCTATTCGCAAATGACCGTAGGTATTACAGGATTTGATTCAGAACTGAGAAGCAAGACAGCGAGTTGTGGTGGAAAGCTGAGGCCCCATTGAAGATGGTCGCGGTGTCAACAGGTTAGCCTTTGAGGAGATACAGATATCCGGGGATCACGTCGGAGGTTGAAGGAAATCGCTGCCATCCGGAGTAGGTTGAAGCCCCGACATGGGTCCCGACGCTTCTCAACATCTGGCGCAGGGCTTGCGCTGCTTGAGCCTTGCACCGCCATCGTCCACGACTCTGTCGCATTTCTTCTTGGCGAGCTTCCTCGACTGAACCAGCGGCTAAGCCTCATCATCCTCAATGGCAGAGAAAAGGCAAACCGCACTCTGTTATGTATCCAGCCATCTAACAATCGATGTCTTTAGCCCCAAAAACTGTTGGATCCTCACCGCACACTAAAGGTTCGCTACACTCGATGCCCTCGAAGCCCAACCCGGCACCAGTAATAGGATGGAAGCAGTCAAGTTAATTGATGATGATATGAAAATTTTGGACTGCATCAAGTTCTCCATGTTGTCTTGGCGCAACACATTCGCTCTAGTGTCACACCTGCCACCTGAGATCCTGGTCCGCATCTTCTCCTTTTTCCAGGTAGTCGGGCCGCCATCATGTGGAGACATCGGGTGGATTGTGATTACCCATGTGTGCCGTCGCTGGCGTCAGGTTGCTGAAGAAGACGCGCCACTTTGGGCCAATATCACCTGCGTGTTGGGCAGCCGGTGGATTTGCGAGATGCTTGAACGTGCAAGGGCAGTACCTCTCATCATTTATGATGATCTGCTTCTCGTCACAAATGAAGATGGGAGGTGTTCTACTTCGTCGCTTATATCCTCTCATTTATACCTGACGAGAGTAATCTGCCTTCAAAGCATCAAACATCGCCCCTCTATACATCTCCTGACGTCTTTGAATCGTGCTGCACCTATCTTAGAGAGAATAAAAATGCATGCGCACCCACTGTCATCATGTTATCAGGTTCCCGACGCCTTTCTCGCGCGCAGTGCTCCCCGGTTGCACACAGCTGTCTTCCATGGATTCATCGTTCCTTTGTCTTCCCCAGCTTTTCGCGATGTGGCTGCCCTGTCGCTTGGGCTCACGGGGCGCTCTGAAGCTACTCTCAGAGCCCTACTAACTAGTGAGGCATTTTTCCACTCATTGGCCCGGATGCGTAACCTCAAAACATTGTCCATCGCCTACTACTTCCCTCGTGATTTGTCCGGATCGTCATCCACGCGGATGATATCACTGCCCATTGATCTTCCTCACCTCTGCGGTCTCGCATTGACTGGAAAGGCAAAAGATTGCACTGATGTCATCCAACGGATTCGATTCCCTCTCACGGCAAGCGTAACTCTCGATTGCGGATCGTATGGCTTCAGTGACGAGTTTGGTCATCTTGTATCGGCACTTCGGAGGCATGGCAGGGATTCTGGGAGGTCAGCGCCCTTACTCACGCTCAAGGTCGAAACGGGCATGGACTAGGTTCTCTCATTCCAAGCTTGGCGAGTGCCAATAAAGATCAATGCCATGGCGCTGAACCCTCGATCGATGCCATTTGACAAGTCCATAGGCGAGCCTGCAGTTACCCTCAAATTCTGTTATACCACTCATGTTCGTGATCGGAATCTCAAGATGCTCCAAGACATTTTTTCATCTCTCCTCGTCGACAAAGTCCGTTCGTTGGGTGTCAACACAGGAGATGATTATGCAGACCCGTCGTTGTGGTCTCAGACGTTCGGGCTCGTGCAGAATGTTGAAAATGTGTCATTGTTCGGTTCTGCAAGCCTGCACTTTTGCTCGATGCTAGGCCATGCATCGAAGTTGAGAAGGCAATCGATCCGTGCTGTCACACCTGACCAGGACGTCCTTCTTCCCAAACTCAAAACCATGTATTTCTCTTGTGGGCATGACAGGTTCGAACATCAAGACGCCCTTCTTCGACAGATTTTACCTCAAATCCTACATGAACGCAGGACGCTAGGTGTTCCATTGGATTTCATTGACATTCCTGAAAGGTATTGAGATGTGGGTGGGGTGTGCTGTTGAGCTTGGTGCCGCCCAGATTTCGCAGGAACCTGATTCTTGCACTGTATGTTCAAGCTCTCCCTGACCGAAAGGCGTGCAAGCTGATCCAGCGACAGTGTTTTGTAGCGTCAACTGTATAATACTTCGTCCATCATATGTATCAACTAGTAATCGAGACATGCTGATCGTACTGAAAAACAGGACTACGGCATTCTGCGAACGAGACGGTAACGCAAATAGTGATTTGAACAAGGATACTGGAACTAGACATTTAGCCCTCGGTACACGATATCGGTTTGACAGGCTGTTCAGCAATCATGCCCATTTGACAGTCCCGGTATGGTTCACGATAATCGCGGAAGAAGTCTTGATCTTGCAGAGGTTCTTGAATTCCGTGTCTGAATTGCCGTGCATTTGGTCAATGAGAGAAAACAAAAACAAAGAACCTGGAGACTCACTCAGAAATGACATGCTTGACAACGCCTTCGTGCGTCAGCCATGGGAACCTTGTCTGGACGACACAATGCATGCAACCCCATTCATACCGATACTCATATCGTTGATGATCAGTCCGGATAGGCTCCGACTCTTCGTCGGTGAGCAATTTCAGCGACAACTGCTCAGCCGAAGAATCAGCATGGTTGCGTTGTGCATGGTCAACCTGCTCCGATTTCAGTGAGTTGCGCATATGGAATAAGCTGAAGCTATATACGCACACAACCCCGCCATGACATGATGCTCCAGCCCTCGACGTAATCTCGACGTCTATTGTCCCAAGCCTTGGAAGGTTTGCAGGCCACGCAGATGAAAAGAGGGTACAGACGATCCATCTTGGTGGTCGTTGTTGTCGATGGGTCAAATTGCAAGAGACGCAGCATCTCTGCGACTGCTCGCGAACCCACCTCGCAGAACTCAGGCATTCCATATTGTACGACATGTCTCTCACAGCGATGTGCAACTGCTTCCAACCCGACCATGGCATGATCTGTCGGACAGGGATATCGCTTCCGACACACGAACACCGAAGTGGCAAGTTCAAGACGACCGGGCCCTGCTATTCTCTTTTCACCTGAGACGCTCTCAGCATTCAGATGCATTGCTTCCGACTGCTCAGCGGTGTTGGGGAGCAAAGCGCGAAGAGACTTCTTGTGCTCTTCTGTCAAGGATTGAAGGGAGGTTACGAAAGTCGGCATAGCCGCCTGAACTTGCTGTCGAAATTCTTCAGTGCCATCTGTGTCAGTCTTCATCAAATCTTGAATGTTGCCTCCAGAAAATTGATTTTCCTGTTGAGATGCACTAGGCAAAAAGGGCCAGACTGCGACCGATAATGTCTGCATGTAAGTAAGATATTCATCACGGAAGATGGTCCAGCGCTTCGCCGTGCGCGCTTGTTTCTCTTCGGCGAGTCTTCTCGTTTTAGCAACGTCGAGGAGAGGCACCAAGATTGGGCGGATCCGTTGCCAGACTGGAAACATAAACATAGAGGTTAGTACCTCAAGAGAGAAACATCGACGAGTACGCATCACCTTTGTCGGACATCACTTTAGCCACCTTGACATCTTTGTGGCGCTCGATTGAGTCAACATCAGACGCATCATATCCAAGTTTGATACAGCGGGATGTAATCCTGAGGCGTTAGATTCGCGTGAGTTATGATTCTGCAGAGCTGTGTACAACTGACTGTTCCAGACGCCTCTCCGTCAACGTGTAGCGTTCTTCCTCACGCGCCCATCTCTTCTCGTGTACCCATGCTTCGCATATCTTTGCATGCTGGGAAATACAATCTCGGCACATTGCGAGACCAATCTAGTTCGATATCACATTACCTTTTGTCTTGCCTTGAAGGCCGCCTCTTTAGTGTCTGAGAGCTGTTGCAAGGCCTGCTCCATGTTCTTCGATTGATGAGCAGAGTACTGCCGCAAGACATTGATAATTTCTTCTCTCAGGGAGATGACATCTTCGTCCCACCAATATGTCATCCCACCCCGGTCTGCCAGAGCCTGGAATGAGTGGCAATTCTCATAAGGAGGAGGCAAACGAATCGTACAGCTTACGTGTGGGATGGAGTATAAAGATACATGGCCACGCGGAGCATCTTCAAGAAGGTCAGAGGGATACTTCTTGAGACTACGGGGTGGATGTAATTTTAGCGGCGATCATACTATATGAACAGTCAATGAACGATCTTACTGCTGGATTTTGCATGCCTTACACGCTCGACGGCGAAGCATAAAGAACATCTGGGACACAGATTTGGAGTCGCAGGACTATTTCAGAACAGATGTGAGTATGAATGATACAGCGAGCAACTGGAGAACGCACGTGACAATAGGTTCCCCCTCCAAATAGGAGATTTGCCCATGCTGGTTCGGACATGTCTTCGGGGCATGGAGGAATGTCGGGTGCGTTGGCAAACGATGCTTTCCATAACCATGCCGACTGGCGAGTCATCAGCACCTTTCTAAATGACTTCGTCGCTCGAGAGAGATTGACAAGACCTTCGGGCAGAAGGTAACTGAATATCTAGGGGACATGATATCAGCCAGAAATATCTACAGGATGGATGTCAGCGTCACATACCTCAAAGAGAATATCCAAGGGCATAGTTGGAAGATTGCGAAGACGGCCTTGCTTTCGTCGTGATAGGCCTTGCGGCTTTGCATTCTTGCTTTCACCACGCTGACTGGAGGCTACAGTCGTCTTGGCTCTCTTTGCTGACTTCTGCACATGCGTCTCAGATGTTGATGAGTTGGGTTCGAGAGCTGTGACGCAAGATAGACTGGTCAGGATATGGATGGACGCGCTTCTCCAGAAAGAGGACGAGCCTTGACGACCATTAGAGTTGGTGTCACTCGGTGGCACCGACGTTTCATCATCGACATGTTTTCTTGCTACCGGGAGTTTCCCGGTAGTAGTTCGAGTAACGGGAGGCATTGGATGTAGGTCGAGTCGTGCGTCAAGTAAGTACAACGCAAACAACGCGACGCCTGAAAGTCGCGTCTGTGGCGGACAGAGCGGGATTCCAAAAATCTTAATGACGGAGTCGCAAGCAGCCGGAAAGCCGGGTGTGATCCTTTGTCGGAGTACAAATCGGTTCAATCCCAGCACAGATACGTTCTATTCGTCGTTTCCTCATGCTCCGAACAGACTACCAAACCATGGCTGATGCATACACATATATACGATAACTATACGCGACCTTCAAAATAGATCGGTCGCCTTCTTGAACTCTGCTCAAGTCCGCTCAGGTCCGCTCATAAGCGGTCAATATGTTTGTACTCATAACGTGCGATGTCTACCCTCGAACTCATGACGCGCATAGCTTCGGAACGCTCTTCCTCATCGAGCGCTGCGTCAGTTCCCTTGAATCCAAGGTTGGTGAGCTCTTTTACACGTTTAGATTTGTGCCGTCGCTCATCTGTCATCAGTCGACCAACTCCATCAGTACCATCGTCGTCCGTGATCTGCTCAAAGAGAATGTTGTCGGTTCTCCCCTGGTTTTCAAACGCTTCGACCCGCCCCCAGTTACACCTGCCGCATTCGACCGAGACGTCGACCCCAATAGCCGAGGTAGTCTTCCCGTTCCGACGCCCTTTCTCTCGCTTCCCCCGCCTGGAGATCTCAGCTCTGAGATAACGCTGGAAGGTGGGGCAGAATGTCTCGACTTTGGCCTCGAGATCGCCGTCGACGGCTGCATCTCGTCCTCAAGCCCAGGGATCTCGGTGCCGTCTGTGTCGATGAGGATAGCTGCCACCAGGGCGTCCATGTTGGAGAAGGAGGCGTGGTTCTACGATCACTTGCAGATCTTGCAGGGCTCCGTCGTACCTAGATGCTACGGTCTATTCGAGGCACCTCTGGAATGGAACAAAATCAAGACCTTGGTTCACCCGACGACGAACACTGTGGAAAAGCGCACCCACACTGTGGTGGAAGGAACAAACCGAGAGTTATGTCAAACCAAATCACATCGTCATATTACTTTTGGAACGACTCTCGAGTGACCATCCGCCATATATGCAGCTCATGCCGGAAGCGGACAGGTGAGTGGTGATTTATGGCTCTCGCGTCACCCAGCCAAGGTTCGATCTCATTGGCCTTTGTTTATCCACGCCCAGAACGGAGCCGTCGGGGCTGTTCGAGCAGATATCTGCGCTCTCCGTGGAGCATATGAACATTGATTCTAGATGCGTGAGCCACGCGCTGGATTCGCCGCCTGGACTTCCGGGCCTGCGCTCGCCCCTCCGTGACAAGGTGTTCGAGTGGTGCGTCCGGAATTTTCATGATTCGAGGAAACGCCTTGGTCTGCCTCACAACATTCGATATGACAACGAGAGTTACGTGGACGATTGTTTTGGACCTCGTTGAATGGACAGTAGTGTTCCATGGGCATGTAGATCGTGATACAGTGCATGGCGAGGACCTGTCGCGGAAATATATCAGCGTCGATCGTACATGAGAACAAAAAGCTCGTGGAAATGTGCGCGCGCACAATCCTTCGTAGTGCAGTGCCGATATTGAGCACCAAGAGTTCACGAATGACTGATCGCGCTACATTTACAAGAACACGCGAAGCGCTGTGTAGACAATGAAAATCCCGGGTGAGCCGTGCGCTGGATCCTCCCCCGGGACTTGCGGGGCTGCGCTCGCCCCTCCACAACAAGGTCTTCAGGTGGCATGTCAAGAACGTTTACGGCTCGAGGAGAAGCAACGCCAAGCCTCGCATCATCCGGGATGACAAGGAGAGCTACGTGGAGTTCCTGTATGGGATTCGTTGAATGGTCGGCGGTGGTCCGTGGACACGTCGAGCGTGGCACATAGCAAGGATCTGTTTCTTGAACGTGTCAGTGTGCGGTGATCGCGCATGAGAACAAATAAGCCTACAGCCTCCACTTAAACGCACGTCGCACAGACGACATGTGTATATGCGCGCACAATCCATCGCAGTGCCGACATCGAGCTCCTAGAGTTCACGACCACCCGATCGCCCCACAATCACAGAAACACTCGAAGAGCTGCAAGGATCGGGTCACCGCGCCTTCGAGCTTCGATCACGTAGAGCCCTTCACACACCTGCCGAACCAGGACACGATGCATGACGCGTCATCGAAGCTCAGCACAGTCGAAATCCCCCCGCGTCCAATATCGACGATGGCCATCCCGATGACGTCGAAGAGCCCCCAGGGGGCTCCAGGGGGCAGGGCACGATACTATCAGGACCATGACGCAACGCGCACACGCAAGCGCCCACAGTCCCTGACCCGCGCGTCTTCGTCCTCGAGGCGCACATGTCCGATCGCATCAGCTTCTTGGCTTCCCGGGCTTCCCACAGGCTTCCCGCCGCGCGACGGCGATGCCGCAGATTGCCGGGCGCCGTCCGGGGCGCCGTCGGTCCTTGTCGGGCCCTGCGCAGCGCGCGGTGGTCCTGGGGTGCGCATCCCCAGCTCCGGCTTCTAAGTGCGGCGGGGCAGGAGCGGGGAGCGTGCGCGTGCGCGTGAACGAGCGCGTGGTCGGCCTGCGTGCTTCTCATTCTCCTTCTCCCCCTCCGCGAGGTACGTACGCGCGTACGTGAACAGCCGTGATCCACGTCTGCGTCCTATCTCGAGCGCCGTCGCCCACGACGCACGATGTCATGACGCGGCGCGAAGAGACGGGCGCGACGTTCTCCGGGGTTCTGCGGCCTTCCCTGGCGTTCTTCCCGCGCATGACGCCATCGCCATCGCCGCCGCGCGAGCGTGTCACTGTGTGCGAGAAGCTCGACCGCCGCGCGCGTCACAGGAAGGGGGATGGATGGAGCCCAGGCTCGGACGAAGTGCGAGTCGAAGTCGAAGGGCTTCTGGATGGCCTGGCCGTGGCCGCCTGTCTGCGCCAACGCCCTCGCTTGCACTCGCACACCGCACGCACACCGCACGCCGCACGCGTGCGTCCTGCGTGTGTACGTGTGTGAGTGTGTGCGCGAGTGAAGCCGCGAGAGCAGCCCGCGTGCCGTTCCGCGTCTCGAGTCCTCGCAGGAGGAGAGGAGGGAAGGACCCCGCCGATCGCGGATTCGCGGATTCGCAGATTCGCAAAATCTCGACGCCCGTCCGTTCGTCGCCCGATAATCTCGAGCGAGCGCTTAATACAATCCGCTGCGCGCGCGCCCTCAGGACCCCGGGCACAGGTGCGCGCTTAACTCCCGCTTAGCTCCCGCTTACTCTACCACAATAGCCCCAAGCTGGTGTTCGGGTGCCTGTGGCTCCCCCATCAGTTCGGTGACGCGACGCGACCCGGGCTTCTGATCGGGACATATATGGGCGTGCGTACGTATTAATATGCCGCGCTATTGTGGCTGTGAGCCGTGTCGGGGAGCCTGGCGAGGGAGAGTTGGGGACCGAGTGCGTTGGTTGGCGCTTGTGAGGAGGGAGGGAGGATCTGGGTGGATATGGATAAGTATGGCACGGAGTCTTCGGGAGGTTGGGGCCTGGGATCAGCCGCGAGACGCGCGCTTGGCTTCTTTGTTCGGTGCGGTGCGGTGCGGTGCGGGACGCAGGATCGCAGACGCGATGCGCGATCTCGACATCGGTGCGCATACAAAAGTCGACACGCATGCCACGCACACATCAAGGAGCGCGCTCGGACTCGGGGTGTGCGGGCGCCTCGGCACGAGAGCTCGATCTCGAGTACAGCTGGGATCGGCGCAAGGGCCGGAGCGTCGGGCGACGGTCGCTAGGCGGAGAGATGTGGGACGCGGGGACGCGGGGGACATCGGGGAGGCATGGAAGAACAGACGGACGGACGGACGCCTTGGCGCGAGCTGGCGGCCGCGTCCGCCTGATCTCGTCGAGAATATGGGGATCCGACAACTGCAGCAGGCGCGCAGGCGTATCTTTTATGGCGTTTCAGCTGTCACGATCCAGCGCCCAAGGACGAGGACAGATGACGAGCGTGCAGTACGTGGCATGTCTCGTGCTTCTACGTGCGCCGGACCCTTTCCGGGGCGGGACGAAGAAAGGCATGCATGGAAGCGCGGGCGCATGGCAAGGCGACCCTGATGATGGGCGTGCTATATGCGTCCGCACACATCTGTAGACATACACGCATACACAGGCACGCTTGTGGGAGCTGTGGTACTCGGCCGCGTCCTCGAGGGCCTGCGTGGCATTAAGCGTACTTTGGCTGCCCGTTGACGTGGACATATACATGCATACAATGTATTGTGTGTTGCGTGGGCCGTGCCGCACGGTGGGCGTAGGGCGGCGAGGCACGCGCACAGGACCTGGAGCGGGAGGGCGTGGCGCTGAGATGCGGACGAGATGCGGACGCGGGGGCTCGACTGTTGCTCGACTGGGGGGGCAAGGCGGTCCCTGGGGCGTGGACGGAGCTAATTCCGGGAGTGAACAGGCGCGCAGACTGGGCGCCGCTGGCGTCGGTCGATCGTCGCATCCCCGCATGGTACAGCAGCAGCAGCTGGGCGCGCTCATATCGGAGCGACACGCACGCGTCCGTGCTGGGAGTCGCGATCCGAGGCGTGTGCGCGTGGATCGTCGACGCGGCGCCAACGCTCGCGGCGCCCACTCCATGGACGCGCGACCGCGGTGCGTGCACATTCCGGGGATCCTGACGCGGGGCTGCGCAAGACTGCGGCGCAGCGCAGCGGCCTTGCGAGCCCGTCGACGACGAAGGGCGCGCGATCGAAGTTCTGCGTGAGCGAGAGTCCTCGCACGCGGGCGCCGGAGCGGATTCGCTTGCCATCCATCGCGCGCGAGCAGGGAGGGAGGGTGTTCTGATGCATCAACAGGGCCCCCGTGATGCGATGGGCTGACGCCGGGGGGCGTGATGATGACGCCCTGGATTAGGATCAAGGGCGCCCGGGGCCCCTTCTGATGGATCCCGGAGAGGCGCGCGCGTGGGTCCGCTGCACGAAAGCGGGGCCTCTTTGTTCGATTCGGATTCGGAGGCTTCGATCAGAAGCGGGTGGGGGGCGCGGTGATCTTGGGCTTGGGCGATGGCGCGCGGGTCTGGGCTGGGTCCAGTCTGGGGGCGGTGCACGGGTGCCAGGGTGTGAGAATCCGAGCGGGAGGAGGAGGGGGCGTTGTACTGGTGTTGTGCTGTTGGTGTTGGTGATTCTGATGGCGTTGTGTGTGTGCGCGCGGCGGAGAATCGGAGGGAGAGAGATCTGGCGGCGGGGGCCTGCGATGCCGGTGGGGAATGGAAGGCTGGCGGGGACTGCCGGTGGAGGGGGCTGCCAAAAGGGGGAAAACGGACGAACGGTCGGTGCAGGGGACGAGATAGGGTGAGATACGCCACCGCTGTGGGAACGGGTGGTCCGGGGTCCTGGTGAGCGCCCATCGATGGCCTGAGGTGCTCCCAGTCTCTTCCGTCCACACAACACCGTCCACCCCAGCGTCCTCCTTCTCCTCCTCTCCCCCCTCGTCCATACACGCACCCGTCCCATGGAGGAACTCACCGCGCGCGCCCTGGAGAGGGCACACCACGGAATGTGAGCCCCCCTTTTCTCCCGCACGGGCCACCGCTCCCGCCTCCCAATCCTCTCGCGAGGCGGTGCACCAAGTCCGTGGAATTGTCCACCCCCCCCCCCTCCTCTCCTCCTCCATTACAAGGTCTTTTTGCTCACCTTCTCTTCTTCCTCCCTCTGCTCGCCCCTCCCGCCCCACCGCCCTGTCACCGTCCTGTCGCGCCCCGCCACCTTCCTGCCACCGCACACGACGCCGTCGTTGCCCCTTCTCTGCTGCGCCCTCCGCCCCATCCGCCTATATCCCGCCCCCTGGTCCACTGGTCTTGCCACCTCCCTGATCGCGCAACTTTAATCCAACCCCGCGCCATGCCGCCCTCGCCTGCCCGCGCGCCGCCTGCCTCGCTCATCGACGGCAGAGAATACGAGCTTAATGTCCGCCAGCAGCCCAAGCAGGCCAGGATGTGCGGCGTCGGCGGTACGCCCTGCGCTTTTCCTCGTCCGGCCTTGGATCCCCGCTCATCATTGTATCTTCGTCGCCAGCCGACCGTCGACCCATCGACCCGCCGCCGATCGTGCAGCTTCGCGTCATCAATCACGACAGGCGCAACAGGGGCTCGCCCTCGCCCTCGCCCCCCCCCCCGCCGCCCCAGCACCCGCAGGGCCATACCCACGAGTCCCCGCTCGACGCGTCGATGCTGACACCCGCCGGGTTCGGGCAGACGTTTCTGCAGAATCCATACTACTTTATGTTCGCGAGCCTCGCCAAGCCGGACGACGACACAGAGTTGCATTGGATGAAGGTACGGGCGCTTGTTCTGATGATGATGGATGATCGACTTTGTACGACGGGAACGGATATATCAGTGGGCGAATGGGCTGGGGGTCTGTGCGCGGTGCGCAGGACATCATCGTGCGTTGCGTTGCGTGCGGGTGATCGGCTGATGGGACGACGACGGCCGAGCGGGGGAGCACGTGCGCGAACCCTGAGTCTGGATCTGTCATTGGCCAAACCCCAGTGACGTGCCGTGGTCCGAAGCTTCTCGTCCTGGATGTCCTGTTTCCCGATCCGGCCGGTTGCGTGCAGGCCTGTCCGGGAATAGCTCGCTGACGCCCGCGTTTCGTCCCCTCCAGGATGGAAAGACCCGCTGCACCACGGGCTCGGTCGTCTCCTCCCTCTACCATCTCAAAGATTCCGAGAACGAAAACCGCGACGCGGGCTTTTTCGTCTTCCCGGACCTCAGCGTCCGCCAGGAGGGCAGCTACCGGCTCAAGCTGAGCCTGTTTGAGGTTGTAGGGTGAGCACTCCCACCCCAATCATACCGTGCCTAGAGCTGGCTCCAATCAGCTTTCACAGCGAAGGGCTCCATGCGCAAGCGTCTACATCTGCTCATCCAGGCCATGTCCAGACCGCTGACCTCGTTTCGTACAGGTCAAAAGTCTATCATTGCAAGTCTATTTTTTCTGCTCCTTTTTATGTTTACACAGCGAAGAAGTTTCCGGGCATGGAGGGTGTGTTCTCCTCGCGCTCGGTCTCTCCCGGCGCAGGACGCGTGCTCACCCGTACTTGTCCTCTTTTCGTCTATAGAGTCTACCCCACTCTCCTGCTCGTTAGCCGACCAAGGTATAAAAATACGTATCCGAAAAGACATTCGTCAGCGCAAGCCGCGCGGCTCGGGGCCTCCCTTCCCCACCATGCCCCTCCCACACCCACTTCCTCAGCCCGAGCCCATCCCGGATGACGAGGACGTCGAGCAAGACAGCGAGCCGGAGGAGGACAAGGGCAGAAAGCGCAGCTCCGCCACTGTCGAGCGCGACGAGCGCGATCGTGAGCCCAAGCGCGCGCGCGTCGACCCAGACAGCTCCGGAGAGTGGAGCATCGACCCCGCCCTCGCGCCCGCGCCCCAGGTGTCTGCCTCAGCGTCCGCGCCGCCCACGTCGGCCGTGTCGACGGGCAGCTCGGGCTACGACCACCACCGCCCGACGCTGCAGGCCATCCCGCCGCCACCGCACCCGCCCACGGCGGCTTCGCACCACTACGCCCCGCACCACGCGTACGAGCCGCCGCCTCCGCCGCCTCCACAGCACTCGCACCCGCAGACGCCGACGCACCCGCCGCCTCCCCCTCCTCCCCCGCAGCACCACCAACAGCACCACTACTCGCAGCCGCCGCCTCCCCCGCCGCCGCACACGCTGCCGCCGCCGCACCACCAGCAGCCGGCGCACACGATCCCGCCCCCGCCTCCGCCGTACCCGCACACGCACTCGCCGTACGCGCAGTGGGGTCCGCCGCCGTACGACCACTATACGCACCAGCACCAGTACCCACCCCCGCCGCCGCGCTACCCGAACGAGTACAATCCCTACGCGCCCCCGCCACCCCGCCGCACCAGCCGACGCCGCAACCCGTCCAGTATGGGCCGTACTACTCGCAGTACGCCCCGCCCCCGCCGCCTGCCCAGCCGCCTGCACCGCCGAGCCCGGGATACCCCCCGCCGCCGACGCAACAGAGCGCGCCGCCCCCACCCAGCGGCCGCGGGAGCGTCGGCAGCTCCGGCGCGTACTACCCGCACCAGCCTCCCCCTCCACAGCAGGCCCCGAGCGGGCGCCCGTACGGCACGCCCCCGCCTCCGCCGCCGCCGCCCAGCGCGGGAGGCAGCGCGGGCGGCGCGGTGTACGGCGGCGGATACCACCACCCCACTCAACATCACGCGAGCGTGCACCCGGCGCAGCACCAGCAGCAGCACCCCGCGCACCACCAGCACCCGTCGCAGCACCCGTCGCAGCATCCATCGCAGCACCAGCAGCACCCGTCGCAGCACCAGCAGCACCCATCGCAGCACCAGCCGCATCCGTCGCAGCATCCGTCGCAGCACCCGTCGCAGCACCCGCACTATGGGTCGTACCCGCCCCCGCAGCAGCAGCCGCAGCAGCCACATCCCCAGCAGCATCCCCAGCAGCACCCCCAGCACGCCCCGCCGCCCGGGAACGGGTCGTGGGTGTACGCCCCGCCACCGCCGCCTGGCGCGCCGCCCCCGAACGGGCCGCCGTCGTCTCAGCAGCAGCAGCAGCAGCAACAGCAACAGCAGCAGGCCCAGCAGGTCGCGGTGCAGGCGCCGCCGCCGAGTGGGCCACCGCCGCCGCCGCCGTCGGGGGCGTACGCGCCGAGCGGGGGCCCCGCCGGCGGGCCGTGGGGCGGGCCGGCGGGGAGCGTGGGTGTGGGCGGTGCGGGCACGGGCGTCGGGGGCGATCCGGCGCGGATTCAGCTGGCGCCGCTGAGGCCGCGGGAGAGCGAGATGCACCATGGGCACGGGGCGCATGGGGCGCATGGGCATGGGGGCGGCGGGCATGGGGGCCACCATGGGCACCATGAGGGCGGAGGGAGCGGGAGTGGGAGCGGGAAGGATAGGAAGAGGAAGCCGTTGAGCATTGGGAGCATGCTGACGGAGGATTGAGGGGCGGGAAGCGGGGAAGCGGGGCGGCGAAAGTTCAAAACTGGGGGTGTGGGAGGTAAGGGCGAAGGTGAAGGTGGGGATGGGCAAGGTGTTGTGCCGTGTTGTCTGTTTGTTTGTTTGCGGAAAGCGCTGTTTTTGAGGTATTTTTGTCTTGTCTTTATCCTCTTTTGATTGATTTCGCCCGGTCCTGTCGACGTGCCTTTTCAGGAGCACTTGTCGTTTCTTTTCTCTGTCTTATCTGTCCGTCTCGGATGTCTTTTGCCGCCCTCGTTTCTCCTCCTTTGCCTTCATTTCTTTGTCTCCGACATTCTGCCACTCGCTTCATTCCGTCTCCTTGGATCAGCGACTTCTCCTCATTTGCTTTTTCAGAAACTGCTCCTCAACGAGCGTACGATGATTTCCCCCCTTTTCTTTCTTTTTACTTTTCCTGTTTGTTTTTTCCGTTTTTTTGTTTTTTTTGCTCTTTCTTCTTCTCATGCAGGCCGGTCTGTCGCTCGTGAGCAGCAGGCAGGCAGGCCGCGATGCATGTCCACAGTGGATCTCTGCTACTAGCCCATGTTTCTCTCCCCTTGTCTCTCTGCCAGTGTAGCCTTCGCGTCGCGCGATTGCCTCGCCGTTGCCTCGCCCGCGGTACGAAAAAATCCGGCGGGCGAGCACGTACGGACCATGACACTCCCATCTACTCTCGCTCGACTGTCGTATTGTCATACGCTCGATACGATACGGTGCGGTGGATCGGCGCGTTTTACTACGAGTATGTATATATGTTCCATTCACGATGAATATGCCAATCAGAATCGATCCTCTGCATGTATGTATCTGCATGTGTGTATATGTACTCTTTCTGCATGTTTCGTTTGGTTCATTTCGTCCCCTGTCAATCTCGAGGGTCGGATCACGATAGGCTGGGTATGGAGTCCCCTGGTCCGTCTGCATCGTGCGTTCGGTGGGCTCACATATCACGTTTTTGGAAACACTGCCGCAGGCGGCCTTTGAATCGTCGGAAGGTAAACGCTATTAAATCGAATCGTGGAGAGCCGTCACGCGGGCCCTGCTGCGTGCGTGCGTGCCGTCAGACAGGCTACTATGTAACGTAGGTTAATTTGGGAAAGAGGGCGTGGATCGGGGGATCGACGGAGTTTCGGTTTCGTGAGGGACGATACTTATCGGTCGGGTCCGGTCGTGCAGGTCAGGGGCCCGGGACCGTGTACGTGCGGGCTCGAGCCCGGGACGAAGCTAAAGTGGCAGGGCGACGGAACGGAAGACAGATATCGGCAGGTTTCGTTTTTTGTATGTGCGGGAGATGACGTTTCGCCGGGCCCGGGCCCTTGCGGTGGACGAATGGAACTCTGCTGAAAGCGACTCGGCGACGTGGCTCGGTGGCGCTTTTTGCTTGCTGTTTATGGGTGGACGCGTGCGGTCGATTCTGCGTTTTGACTTACGGTGCCTTTGACGTCGGGCTTGCGAAGCGCGCATCTCCAGAGGGTTTGACAGCCTTCGGTCGTCGATCGGCGATCTCGATGGAAGCCTCGGTGAAATCGCTGAAAACGTGGCCGCGACGCCGAGTCTAAATGTGAGCATCGAGCGGGCTGGAGAGACCACATGTGCTGAGTCCTTACGATATGTGGCTGACTTGCTCCCCTGCCTCCTCGCGCGGCCCCGGTTCCGGCTCTTTCCCCTTCCCCTCCCTTGTAGCATGCTCCTTCCCGGCGCCGCCCACGCTCATGTTGCGCGCCCAGCCCCTGCCCGCGCCCCGCCGCTCTTGGAACGCGGCGAACAAGAACTCGAGGCCCTTGTTGTGCACGAGGTTCCCGCTCGCGTCCTTTTCGGTCGTGTAAAAGTTCACCCACTTCCACGTGAGCGTGGGGATCTCCTGCGGGATGTCGGATAGGGACTTGAGTCCGAGCGCGCGCGCCGTCGGGCCCGCGCCCGCGTCTGTGACGATGTGGGTCACCACTGCGGGGTCGAACTCGGGGACCAGCGTGCCCCCAAGCTTCACGATCTGCGACGAGGAGACGGCAGGTGAGTCTATGGTTCTGATAAAGGGGCGCGCGCACGCACGTAGTCCATCTTCTTCCTCGTCGTCTCCGTCGCGTAATGCATGTCGCCATTCGTGTAGAAGATGTTGTATCCCTTCAGATGCTGCGGCTGCTGGGCCGCGCGCTTGACCGTCATCTGCGCCTTCAAGATGCGTGGCGGCTTCTTCAAGGTCTTCCGCGCCGGTGGGGCTTCTGGCGGAGTCGGCGGCGGATCCGAGACACGCTGCATGAGCGCGCGCGCGTACTCTGACGGCGTGAATTTCTTGGGCGCGGGCTTCTGTGCGTTCGCTTTCGCAGAAGAAGTTTTATGGGCGGACGATGAGGCTCTTTGGATCTCTGGTCGTAGGGTCTGCATCTGCAGCGCCGCTGCTGTGGCTGCGCGAACAGGCGGCGCGGGCGCAGGGCTCTTCGTGGGAGGGCTGCGCCCAGGAGTCGTTATGACGCTCGTCTCGGCCGGGACGATGGGATGTTTAGCTCGAGGATGCTTAGCGGGCGGCGTTGGACGCGCGATCGGAGTATCAACTGTGTGCGGCATTTGCTTCACAACATCGTCGTGAGCGTCCTTTGAAGCGAGGGATGGCACAGGGGGGTGAGTCTTCAGCAAAGTGAGTTTATTGGATGTTGTCGAATTGGCTTTCGAAACGCGAGGAGCTTTGGGCCCCACGTTGGGGGTGGGAGGGTCTCGTGCAGGGCCGGCTTGCTTCGCGTCTGAGGAAGTATGTGTGACTGGGTCAGTGGGATTGATCAGTTTACGCTTCTTGGACGTTCTATCTGCGCTTCTGTCAACAGATTTTTGAATTGTGGATATTCCTCGCTTTTTCGTCGTGGTAGTAATCGGGCCCGGCGATGATGGTCGAGGTAAGGTCGGCGATACGCTATCAGTGTTACATTGAGACTCAGACAGCCCTTCAAAAGCGCAGTGAAATAGTGCGTCATGAATAGCGTACCTGGGGCCACTATCGATAGGAGCGAATACCTCCCCGGATGGTGTATGGGCCTTGTTCGAGCTCGTGCCAAGGGCGCTATGCACATTCCGTTCATACGAAAGTGGAAGCTGGATTGTCGCGGGAATAACATACTTGAGAGCGGATGTGGATCTCAGGCGACGCATATAGGCATCCCAGTCTTCGTCTGGAGCGTTCACGCGTTCCTCGAGTTCGTTGTAGGAGTACGCGTAGGGAAAGGGCTGCATCAGAGTTCTCGGCTTGTGCTACTTGGCACCTGGGAAACGTATGAGTCGAGCCGGCTGGTGCAGGGGGGACACACTTGAGGCAGACTTGAATTTTGATTGATGCTCACGGGATGGTAAATGGCGCTTTTTGTTATGTTCTGTGAAGGGGTGAGTAGAAGGGTTGGCAGGGTTTCAGATGGCAGTCTCGTCGGACTTATTCGCGGAGTATCAAAATGATCGCAATCCAGTCACCAGTCCGCTCCAGTCCGCCGCCGCGTCTTAGCGCGTCTTTCGATACTTACCGCAACATAGCCATCGTCTAGCATCTTCATACGCTCGTGAACATCATGTCCATAAATGCTTCGCGATCTCTGCTAGATCTCCCACCTGAGGTTTTAGACAGGGTTGTCCTCTTCGTTCCCCACTGATCGTCGCTGCTAGCCTTGACCAGAACTTGCAAGTCGTTCGCGGCCATGATCATCCCTCACCATCTACACTATCGTGTCATCCGTACCCGACTTCGCAATAGAAAGCTCTGGTCCCATCTAGCATCCAACCGTCGGCATGCCGCTAACGTCTACTCGTTGACAGTTCTGCGGAATAAGAAATACGGCGGCGATTCCTTGTTTCCAATTGTTATCCCATCGGACTCTTTGGATATCGTTGAAGCCGGATATGAAAGGGACGCTCGGGGTGCTAGGAAAATTACATACGAGTCCGCTCTTGTGCACGCGCTCAATCGTATGGTTCACCTCCACGACTTCACTTGGTATTGCGAAAATGTGCCAGTACTACACGGCGAGAATGACGTCTGGCAAGCGCTTCGAGGGACACCAGTCAAATCATTGAACATATGCGATCGTACATACGGCTCGGACCGGCTATGGTGTGTTCGGAACGCTCCAGCCTTCGATACGGTGAGCGATGTCTTTTGCTCAGGCGTTATATGAAGTCTCATAATGCTTGACACTGTCCAGCCCATTTCAGGATTGACAAATCTTACGGTGACGTGTCACAAGGAAACATACAACTCGAATGACATAGAAAGTCTCCACCGTCTTCTCCGGTACAACTGCCTAAACTTCGAGGCAAGCGCAAATTCTTTGTGCTAGCAATATATATTCAACTACTCTAGTAGCATCTTCGTTTGAACTTCCTCATGGGGAACTAGCCAATATTCACCGTTCTATCACACGCATCCTGGCCACACTTGCGTGCTCTTTCCTTGTCAGGCCCATCATACTCGCCGGGGGAATTCGCCAAATTTGTGACGGCACATGGCTCCATTGAGGAGCTCACGCTGCAGCGCGAAATGGGCTGCGACTGGCAACAGCTTGAGCAGGCCCTCGCTGAAAGTCTCTCGCCGATATTACCGCGATTGAAGAAACTTGAATGCTCCTTGTCCACAACAGTAGCACTCCTCTTCCGCCCTCTGAACGCGCTCGAAGAGTTGTTGGGAGTTGATTTGTATGGCGAGAGCGGATGCCGCCCATCGCCACAGATGGGTATGTTTCTAGAGCGACTGTCTGCGTGCAGATCCGTTAGACATATTGGAATCAAGCACTGCAGTGGAGCTATTTCAGAACTAGCGATGCTTACGACGGCGGTACCAAAGTTAATCAGGCTGGATATTGGGCTGAATTTCCAAGCCTATCCAACACTCCCCATCGTAAGCGAGATCAAATCGTGCAGCGAGTGACTCACATAACATTTCTGATACATGTATTTCAGAAACCATGGTGCCATTTCTTGGCGCGCTTTCCCTTTCTGAAGACCATTGGGATTCCGAACCTCAACTACTTGACAAGGATGGCCAACTACCAAGTGAAGGGCAATGACGAAATCATTCAAGAGCTGGCACGGGAGTGTACGGGGCTGACAATTTTGATGGAGCGAGAATGGAAAGTTGTGATCATTCGGGAAGGAGAAGACAATGCGGGCGTGCACATACGGTGGGTGGTGCGGAAGGTGCACGAGAGCGACAAGGCAGAAGTCAGAGAAGGGGAGCATGTTTATGGAGGAGAAGCGAACTAATGAGCTGTTCTTGTTGTCACGCAGCTTGGCGCGGTTCGGAAAAGGTGACGATCGAAATATTGGAGTTCGTCTGCGGCGCTGACAGTGTTCGTAGCCTGAGATTGGAAGATCATTCTTCTCAAACAGAAGAGGGCAGGGAACGAGAGACGATGAGATGGGTGAGGAGACAAGCTGGTACTAGCGACGTTGCAGGGACCTAGAATGGAGAACTTGTCTTTGGCAGAGAGTGAGCCTGTCGAGGTGGACGAATTGGATTAGAGCTCGAGTCATGTAGAGGCGCACGAACACATGAGACATTGTTCTCGGACGATCCGGCTCAATGCATAGAGCATCCCATGAGACAACTCTTGGTATTTGACATTGTTACAATACAAGAATCCACTTCGCCAACGGCCAAAGACCTAAAAAGTCGTCAATTTACAGAAAATACGACACATTGAATCCGCCGACGCGTTTCCTCTCATGTGCCATCCTTCTCGCACAGGTTCTCCTATTTAACGACGACGTGCCATTGTTCCATCACATGACCCCCAGTCCCCTCTTCAACTCTCTCTCCAAATCCTCCATCTCACCAGAATCCGCATCATCCTTCGTCTCGACTTCTTTTTCTTCTTTCACACACTTTTCGCACTCGCACAGGCCGAAGCCCCACCCGCCTAACTCTTCTCTCCGCTGCTTGACGCCGAGCGAGGGGTCAACATACGCGACGGAGAGCTCCTCGCCAGCTTTGATGTCACGGCGGGCGATGAGGGTCAGTCGCGCGAGGGCGGTGCGTTGGTCTGCATGGCGCGCGGATAGATTGGGCGCGCATGAGTGATTGAGATGAGAGTGTAGAGTATACAGGCCGCCATGTGCTTCCAAATCTATGAAGAGGGTTTCAGATCAATGAGAATAGAATCACAATGGTTCGATCGAAGAGGGCGTACTGAGGCTCATGCGCCCGAGACCACGCAAGAACGCGTCGTATGGGAAGATGTTCTCGGTGATGGTTTCTGGGATGGAGATTTTCAGCAAACGTGCAAGTTTCTTCTGGTCTGGAGCTGAGATCGGCGATTGGAATGCTTGCGTGAACAGCTGATGGGCCTTCTTCCATGTCGCGCGATCAGGTTCTGCCCCTCCGAACCTATCACACGTGGCGATTTATCAACAAGACGTGTACATCCGTGGTTTCGCGTGAGATATGTCACTCACCATGCGCCCTTAGCGCGGTCTTCCATGCTGAGTTCCGCCAATGCACTCACGATGTTCCAGTCCTCTTCCAGGACTTTCGCATCAGAATTCTGCGCCGCAAGCAATATGCGAGCCGTGCAGTGAATGAGAGCGTGCAGCCCCATCCAGGAACTACGCCGGGCAAAAGCCAGGAGGGGAACACTAGCTGGATTCTGGGAGGCACACAGAAGCGGATGGATCTTGGCAGAGCGTGATTGGCAGAGACGGTTGCAGAAACGAGCGGTGCATGATGATGAGGAAACCGACGTCGAAGGGCAACGCGTTATGAGAGGGGACTCGGAGAGAGGCGTCGTGCAGAATGCGCAAGCGCGAGAGGACGTCTGAAGGTCGAAAATATCCCTACACGAATGTGGTCATCGCCAATGAAGTCAAGAATACACGACACGAGGCGTACCATTCAGGCGCTATAATGAACGGATCCTCTTTCCACACTACTTCGCCCTCGGATATCGCTTCCTTGGCGACCAGGCCCTTGCCTTTCCTTTTCCCAAAGTACTTCACGGCTACTTTGGGCGTCCACTTCGTCACGTCCAGCGTCTCGACTAGTTTCGAGCTCGGGTATATCTGTGTGGGGTCCGCATTTTTGCCCTGAGGGGGCTCGACCGTGAGACCTGCGCTCTGCACGACCTTGCGCGTGCGCTTTTCGCTAACAATCCACGAGGGCTGCTTGGACAGCAGCAGTGCATGTAGTTTTGGAAGTCCGAGAGTCGGATTTTCAGCCCTGAGGTCGACAAGAGCAGTCTTGAGCTCTTCTTCGGAGGGGGCAATGCTGGCAGACATGTGTGCGAGGATGTAGAGAAGAGGGAATGCTGCCGGCCATCGATGTTCAGTCAAACTTAGGAATTGTGCACAAACATGACAAATTATTCACTGAGTTTCACCACGGTCCCTGGCCGCGCTGTTTCCGACAACCATCATGTCGTGCCTACTTGCCAGCTAGTCATGGGAATCTCTCAAATATCTCATGTACAGTAATGAGCATGAGCGGGTAACGTGGCCATTGGCCACGTCGGATGAACGGACCTAGATGGACCTACAGTACGTAAACGCATTGATACCGCATATTTCAGATCTACAAGAGCCAACGTTCTCGCCAGGTTCCCCATCATCCGTACAGTTTTGAATCTTTTTGTTCACGACCTCCCTAATCTACACCGAACAGCAAGATTGCTGCGCTCTCATACTCGTAGAAAAAACAAGCTGCGCAATGTCACAAGTTCTCAGCGAGCATGATCAACGTGAGTGATACCACAGGTTTGATCACACTTGCTCACAGTGGGTCTTTGCCGCGAATAGCTGACAGCTTGGATGCTGTTCAAGATCATCATGGCATCGAGTCACTCCAAAGACTGGACGCTGAGATACTCGAAAGAAGCCATCAGCTCTCAGACCTCAAAGCATGTCGCAACGCCCACGTACCCTTGTTCCCTCTTACTTCGGATATTCTACTCCGAATATTCTCCTTTTTCTGCCCTTCATTTGACGGAGACAATCATATCGCTCGTAAAGATTCCCCGCAACCACCTTGTCTGCTCGTAACGCATGTTTGCCGGCGATGGCGACAGCTGGCTCTCGAATGTCCCTCATTATGGCTCAATGTCCCCGTAAAGCATCCTGATCTGACGACCGAGATACTCGCCCGCTCAGGAGCAAGACTGATCAATATCAATGTGAACTGCCCGTCAGACAATAGCCCCTTCCACATGGCCCTAGAATTAGCTCTACATCATCTCCCACGCATTCGACAGCTGATCATCCTTGATCCCGATATGTACAAATTTGACCTCGCCCTCAGGACATCCCCGGCACCTCACTTGGAGACTCTGGTGCTCGATGGCGATACTTGGGTTCTACCTAGTGATATATTCAAATCACAGGCACCTCGTTTACGATCACTGACTCTACGAGCTTCAATGGGATTCGCATCTATTATCCTCGACGTTGACATACCTGGCACTTCGCTGCCGCGTTCACTCTCCCCTTTCTACGGTCTTGATGGCCCTCCAAAACCTCTCAAATCTTGAAATTCTAGTACTCGAGCATAGCCTTCCTGAAGGCGACGTAGCAATGACTTCTTTGCCTTCATCCGACCGCACAGTTACCATGGCACACCTACGAGTGTTGGAACTGCACGGAGATGCACGCCATATTGCTTCCATCGTAGAACATCTTCATGCACCACATCTTCAAGAAGTGCGGCTCGTCTGTCTCAACGTCTATCGCGATCCCTCCGCATCTATCAAGGCGATTTCATCCATAATCTCTAGACACAGTATCGGTATCGGTTTTGATCAAGAAACGCTGTCAATTGGGCTTGATTTTAATATACAGGCGGTCACAACCTCCAAATGGCTTATTCGTCTTTCAGCCATTACCAGTGCGACCAATTTGTCGAAGGAAGGATCTGCATCAATGGTGCGCAAAATTGAAGTCACCTTAATTTGGAAACCCCGCACATCTCATGGCCTGGAAAACTCAGCAAGCAAATTTATCCAAAATATCGTCCCCACACTCGCCCCATACCGACAGATAAAATCTCTGAGCATGGACGTTGATTACAATACCTCGACCGGTCTGAGCAGGGAGACGTTCGATTCCTTCCAATCCATGCAGGACGTTTCAAGCTTGGTTCTTAGAACGGACATCGCTCTCTACATGCTACGAGAAGTGTTTGGTAGTAAAGTGCCCGCCACCGGCCAGGATCAGTGGTCCCCGCCCTTTCCTTCTCTCCAGACCATAACCCTCGAGAAGACGACGATTGACTCGATCACAGCAGACCTTATCGTATCCGGGCTCAAACAAAGAAAAGAGCACGGCTTCTCTGCTGACCAGATGTGTCTCATAATCAAAGACTGCCGGATCTATGAGAGGACTGTTTCCGCCTTACGGCTTCGTGCTGATGGCCTTACTGTCAGTTGGGACGGAAAAACGGGAAGGAACACACCTTGAAAGTATGTTGTTTGAAAGTCGACAACCACAAACTTCAATCCCTTGTTGGTTCGTAGCGACCTGTTGCTGCCAGGCAGGGCACGACGATCTCGAAGTAAATAATTCATTGATACGATCGGTACTTTAATTTTGATATGATATGGGTACAGTAGTTGGATTCATAAAATAGCGAGGGATGGATACAGATGACGAATAAAAATGAGACCAGGAAGAGGTACAACATACTGCGGTTTTGAGCGAGACGACACAACATAGCAAGGACACAACTCAGCAAAGAAAGGATACAACACAACATGGAAAGACTTTAAAACGATAAGGCCACTCAACGGCACTGATTGAAACGACTTCCATCGGCAATCACTCCGCTGACAAGAAATACCACCTGACTCTCAGTGAGACCAAGTACCGATGAACGAGGGTTCAGGGCCATAGCCTGGAGCAAAGACCCCAGAGTCGAAGGAGTACTCGGGGACGGCCCAAGGGTACAGCTCTGAGAAGAAATCCGCGGTGGGCTGGTTTTCTGCGAGGAGATTGTCTGGGAATCCGCTGTTTTGATTCACGACTTCGGCGTTCGGAAGTTCTGCCGGATCTAGAGTGTGGAAGTATTGAGCGGATACAGGGACCGTGTCGAGTACGGGGGAAATCAAAGACGATGGAGGGGAGTCATGATGGGGAGGTAGGGGGGAGTGTCCCATAAAATCTTCGAGGGATCCCATGAAAGGTGGGTACATTTCCTCCGGCGGAGGACTGTCCCAGTTTGATGATGGAAGGGGAGGATGATGGAAAGAGCTGATACCCATCTCAGACGTGAAAGAGGGCGAGGGCGATGAGAAGGGCGACTGGCTAAAAGAGGAGAGGGGCGACTGGCTAAAAGAGAGGGGCGACTGGCTCAAAGATGAAAGGGACGATTGACTAGAAGATGAGGCAGAAGATTGATGGAGAACAAGCAGTTCGGTGATGAGGCGGTGCCATATCTGTTCTACCTGTGACATAGGGGAGTATTGGACAGCAGCGTCGACCTCAGGGATGAGAGGAAGTGAATGGTCGGAGGCATGTAAACCTTCCACGGCGCGATTGAACAGCTCATGCTGCTCCGGGGAGAAGAGATTTCCAGACGGGCCCACCGTGGGCTGGTCGTCGGCGGGCCTATTCCCATTAAATCCACTGCTCTGGGATAGAATGCTGGGGGTGGTGTGCTGGATAGGTCGCGCAACGGCTTCGACGGGAGGAATGGAGGAGAGTGAGAGCGATGGGTTCTTGGATGGCGAGGTGGTTGACTTCCGAGCTCGCTTTGGGGCTCGTGTGCCCCATGCCGCACGCTTAGTACCGCCCTTCCTGGGTTTGTATTTGTAATCTGGGTACATGCGTGCATGCTCCAGCTTTGCTTGTTCGGCCCGCTTCTCATACACCTCTCGTTCTTCCGGAGGGAGGGCGCACCATTCGAGTCCTGTTTGTCGTGCGTATGCTGATAGAGGCATTTTATCAGGCCGAGCACCTCGTTTTTCACCGAAAAAAATAAAAAAGGAGTTTTGAGGACGGCGAGGGTTCTCCTGGTTGGGATTGTCGTCGTTGGGCTCAGAGCGTTTGCGCTTCGGCTTGGAGGTCGCATTGCCTGTGGCAGATGAAGAAGAGGGAAGAGACGCAAGGGTGGGGACAGAAGTCGACATCGTGAACGGGTCGAAGGATATAGAGGGCGATCAGAAAACAAGATATGAGTTGTTGTTTTGGGATGGTGTGTGCGAGGATAGGACGCTGGCAGACCAGGTGGCAGAAGACCAGGCGCATTTTATAGAGCTAGGAGCACAGGCTTCGGTGACGGTGACGAACGCGTGACGAACGCGTCGACGCGTCGACCAAACAGAGCGAGGCGACCGTGAGAGCGCACTCGCAGAGCAAGCACGACAGATACCACTATACGAACCAAGCATTAGATAACAGATATAACGCCATGCTCCATGGAACGGTTCGATCGCTATGAAAAGATCAGAAGCGAACAAAGCACCGCCCAATAGTATTGCTCCGTCATCTGCCACTGGTTAATCCGGAGCTTGGAACGGCAGCCACTGATCCAGGGGCAGGGTGAGACAAACCTGAAATGGTGGGCTGTTCGCTCCTGCCACTGATACGCATCAAGTGGCTCCCTCACAGATTTGTTACACACAAGCACCTTTTGAAACAATGATAAGTCGACAAGGCGTAGATAGGATGGAGTCGAGCTCCATCAAGGTCTCGAAAGCAACCCGAAAGGAACCACTTTTCAGTGGGGAACTACGACTCTTTGAGAACGGAATAGTGGCCTTATGCACCGCTTTTCATGGCTGACGTAGGCGCGCTACTAGGTCCTAATCTCAGATTGCGGCACCGGGTCTTGAGGTGAGGCACTGGTGGGGCTTCGCCACGGAAACAACCTATTATTCAGTGTATCGCAGATGTTGACATGGCGACGGCTTACCACTTTTTTTCGGGGGTCTTGTAGACAGGTCGGCGTACCTGAATTAAAAAAAAGAGGCAGAATAAATCACTCGGACGTGGAATAGAGCACCTCAACCTTATCGATTTAATGTTTTTTTTGCGGAGAGAGAGAAAGATTTACATACCTGGGATGCCACAACTCTTTGTTATGTGCGTCAAGAGTACAGAATCTGACCAGATCGGCCAGCTGTCTGGTTCACAGGCCAATTTTGCAAGGAAGAGCTCTAGTGCAGCGCGAGCACTGGACCGCAGGTATCGGCCCACTCTCTTTCGGAGACATGGTAGAAGGCTCGATTTTACACCTTGGTCGCAAAGGAAAAAGATCACCCGTTACTTCCGCTGGATACATGGAGACACGTGGTTCAAAAAGCGAGAGACAGCTCAGACTCTGATCTGAGACGACTCAAGGACTTGACGATGCTGGCACCGAGGTATTAGGCAGGAACGGACGTAACCGATTTGTATTTCTGCACATATTTGTCAGTGCTAAGGTCGGGCTTAAATTCACGATTTCTTTTCTCACGCTGACGAACAAGTCCTTCTTGAGTAATACTTTATCTTCTGTCCATCCCCCACGTCTCATGCTACCAACAATATGAACAAAGTGTTGTTGAATCAATTTTCCTCGACTCCAAGGCAGTTAGAATCTGGGAAAAGTGGGTCCAATGATACCAGCTGTGGCTCGTATGTCCATGTTTCCATTCAGGCTGCCCGTCAATTTTGCGTTGGAAAGGCTCAGACTCATTCAGCTACCTTGGTCTACATCATGAAACCGTGCGTTGCTTTTACTGATCCACGTTTCCCTTGACCAGCTCTGGAAGCGTCCACAACATCGTTCCTTATTCCTCCTCGCGCGCCTGGTGCGCTCCCATCTCCCTGCAATGCTCTCTCGACTCCCACAAGATTTCTCGCCGCTTCCTTCTGTTGATGAGAGCAGTCTGGTGCTTGGACCGGGAGGGAAGACTTCCATCGTGGCCGGTCAGGACGTCGATGAACAGCAGTCAGCGGTGATGGGGCACGAGGGTTCGTCTCAGAGCCCGCCAACCGACCCGAATGTCGTATCTCAGCTGCCCCAGCCCGCAGCTTCAGACAACTCGTCATTGAATACTCAGTCACAGACGTTTTCTCCAGACTCGACACAGTCGACTGTGTCTGCGACCCAAAGTGGTTCCATAACCGTACCCGACACTGCAACTACATCTCAGGCTCAGGTAGATCTCATTTCATTGTCTATTGTCCGTACTACTCTGAATGTAAAGTGTTTGGCCCTCCATGACGGTAGTCTGTCACCCCCACGGTGAGTAATTTTCATCTCTCAGTCTCCGGCCGCCGAATTTATGACAGAGATTAGACATCATCCACATCAGGCTCAACTTTCATTTCGTCTTCTCAAGTCACGACGTCCCCACAGCCTTCCTCAATCTCCACGGCCACAACCACGATCATGACGACTCCCCCTCCTTCTACGATACAGACTACCTCCCAAACCTCGTCCATCGCGAGCCCTTCCGTCATACCTGCCAATCATGTCTCCAATCGTCCTGACGCGTCTCTCTATGTCGGCATCGCTCTGGGGAGTCTCGCTGTTGTGGCATTGATAGCCTCTCTACTTCACTGGTGGCTTCGCATGCGCGGTCGTGAGCGTCTCAGGCCTTGGGACGGTAACTTGTCTGAATCTCACCTGAATTGGTGGGATCCTGCTCGCGATCATGATGCTAGCGAGCCGAAGCCTCAGCGCGCCCATCTTAGCGCCATGAAGGCCCCTTCTATGTCTTCTATCAATAGCAGGCCTACGGGATCACGTAGAGGCTTGGGGCTATCGAGAGATCCGTACACTCTGGGACACGTGCCAACACTCCCTCTTCGAAGCCAAATGTCTGCTGGAAGCGTCCGGGGCCTCAATCTCGACTTAGGGCATCTGACTGTGGCTAACCTGGTTTCTGGGGATATCATTTCTTCCGGTGAGGAGAGTAGTCGGCCGACTACGAGACTGGGCATGGCGAGCATGGCAGGGACTCCAAGAGAATCGACGCAGGATTTTCGACCGAGATACTTGGGATTGGATGACGGAGGGCTCGCGGTGCCTTGGGAGCCACCGCAGTCGCGTGACAGTGATAGATGGAAGACCAGGCTGAGATCTGGGGATGCTGCACGCCCTACCGAGTCTTCGTCATCGCTACAAAGTTGCGATGATCCTCTGGTGTTGCCCTCGACCCGGTGGACGGATTCTTTACGGTCCAATATTCTGAACGCGCTGAATGGGTTTGCAGGTGCCCCACCGTCTGAGGCATCCGATGCCTCGGGCGCGCCTGGACCTTCCCATCCTTGGTCCTTGACTCGAGAAAAGACAGAGTCTTGGATGCTGGAGGAGACCCATACAGGAGGCGGTATCGTTCACATCCGCGGCGTAAATCCTGGCCCGTCGAATCCTCACCTCACAGATGCATACAGCCATCTCCCATCACCACCGCCACCACCGCCACTTCCTTCTGCTCTGTCAAAAACAAACCCCTTCCTCGACCGACCCTCCTATCACCTGCCTTCGCTGCGCTATCCAAATCCGTACTCATCTTCCTCGAGCGCGTCCACCGTCTTGTCGCCTCGCCCGTCCCGAAAAACCTACCGCTCCCACCGACCGCCGATCATGAGTCGCCATTCGTCTGGTGGCAGGTCCGCGACTTCCGTGGGCTCGGACATGACACGCTCGTCGACCAACTCCGCGGCAAGGTTTGGGAGACTGACAGAAAAAGAAGAGGCTGCCAGGAGGGCGCTACGGGAGAGGAGGATGAAATCTGTTGGACATAGTATCAAGTCCAATTCCAGGAGGCGGGAGAGAACCGCGGATGCACGCCTTGATTGATGAGTTGATTCTCGTGATTTTCAGACCCTGTTGAGACTACTCCTTGACGTTGAATGATTATTGAATGCGACATGTCGCCTTCGAAAAGAATTTCGCTTCGATCTTCACTCGATCTCATCTCCGCATGTGCTTGCAGCGTCTCCTAGCAATTCTTAATCAATGTTCTGACACCACGTTATACTTTTGGAAAACAAGGATGTGAAGAGGCTGTAGATGCAGATCAATGGGGCTCTAGCGAGAGGAGAGTGCGGGAGGCCGCCTTGGTATACTGTAGAAGAGTTTGTGAAACATGTCCTGGCGAGAGTCTAACACAGATAGGACTGGATGGTCGGAGAAACCGAGCCTGCTGTTGGTCGATGTCAGCTGAAACCATGTGCAAACCTGTGCGAACGTAGTCTCCCACGAGCTCCCACGAGTTGAGTGGTGGACTCGACGACAAGCGTGGGAAATCTCCTCCCGATCAAACATGTCCTCTGCCAAGCTGCAGCTGCTCGAATCTCTTCATTGAGGTCATGCGAGACGAGCGCTTCCATCTTCGAATATTATCTCTTGATCCTTCGGTGCCTAACTATTTATGTTCGTCGGAAGGCGTCAGCCCACTTCAGTCAGTCTTCAGTCGCAATCTTGCTATACGATATGCTCATCTTCCCATTTTCTGTCGAGACATGCAGTGCACACTCTATGGCGACGAGCGTCTTCGAAGCACGTGTGGATCGTGTATTTACAGACCTATCGATTCGTCATCAAGTGTCTATCAGCCTGTCGAGGAGGCTAGTCTGCATCAAAACCTTGGAAGCGTTACTCAGTAAGTCACCTGCAGCGTGAAATCCCGTGATGTTCTTACTGTACTTTCGCCGATTCGCCCTGGACAGTGAGACACGCATGTCTGTAAGCCCCCGGGCTCGGGGCTTCTGATGAGCGGGGACATTCAAGAACGGATGGTGTGATCGTGGATCCTCGCAGTATATAATGCGCGCATCGATCGAGGAGACGACACCATCACCTTCGCAAGTCCGTCCACTTCCAATCTCCCTCTTCATACATATACAATGTCGAAGGTAAGCAGGAAACTGTTTTTATAGTTAATCAACAACCTTCCGATGCTAGTGTTATCTCTACTAGCCTGTGCTCTATTCCTTCCAACTCTCCGTCTGGGCCGCTGCTGCAGAGCTTGCCCTGTGAGTGGCCCTCTATCACTGCATCGTTATCATTATTTCTCACATCTTCGTTTTTCATAGTCACGAACTGGAACTCAGCGATAAGATCGAACTCAAGTTCCTCGATCTAGTCCACGGGGAGAATTTCAACCCGGAATTTATCAAAGTTGTAAGTTGAATCGACAACTTCTAGACGAGGAAGCTTATTCATTCTTTCCACAGAACCCCAATGCTACTCTCCCTGCTCTCGTCGCCGACGGGAAGCCGTATGATAGCACCATAGCCGTTGTCGACTATCTTGTCAACTACTCATCGGTCAAAGTAACAAGCCGCACTTCTGTCACCGACACAATTCACGAGGACAACATTGATCCCAACTTTGCTCTTCTCGCTGTGGTCAGTCTTTCAATGACCATTCCGTATTCTCAGACGAATCTCACATCATTTTGCAGCGCGATGAAGCTGAATTGACTGCCAAGGCTGGTGGATTCCCGAAGTACTTCTTGGAAAACCGTGAGCCTATTTTTATCTCCACGTGCGCCTAGATATCCCAAATCTCTAATCCTACGAGAAAATAGGCGAAGTTGGTATTAAGAAGTTCGCAAGCACTCCCGAGGCCGCGCCATATAAAGCTTTGTTCGATGCTAAACTGGGCATTTCTGCCGCCGTGCTTGGTCTCTACAACGGCACTGCTCCGGCCGAGTTCAAGGCCGGCTTCTTCGCGAAATCACAAGCTCTTTGGGCTGCCATTGATGCCTATATCTACACGACCTTCCCGTCTCAGCTCGCAGCGTCCTCCGGTGCTTTCATCGCCGGCGAGAAGCCCGGTGAAGATGACTTCCACGTCGAAGCATGGTTTGCGCACATCGCTACGGTACTTGGAGCGAAGTCGGCTTCAGACGGTCTGGCAGTTCTGGAAAAGAGCTTTGGGAAGGCCATACCAGAGAACGTTGCAGCCTACTGGGACGCCTGGAGTGAACGGGAAAGTTGGAAGAAGGTGTATGTTAACAATGGGAGGCAACTTCACTGATTCATGATTGTGTATATACGAGCCGTGATGCCTTGGGAATTGTAACAATGTACACTGAATGAAAGAAATCTAGGGATCATGGCATGTTCCGTGCGTGACAAGGCTGTATATATCCATCGATGCGGCCGGCGGAAAGGTCGCCGGCTTGTCAGGAAGCGGCGACAGTGACGGCAGCGATCCATGCGCCCCATGCCTCGTGCTCGAATCCCTGCGAGCCGGTTCCTCGTGTGGACGTAGCATGGAAAGACTCGTCTTGAATCATCCATTCCATGTCCACATACGTCGGCGACACAAACAGCTTGAGAAACCCTGTGTCTGACATCCAACCCGCAGGCAGATAGAAATCGATTGAATCGCCGCCGCTAGCACCGTAGCCGACAGTGACCGACTTTCCAGGGTCGAGAGGTGCAGCCATAGTGCTCGTCGGGGGCAGATATAGCGACTGGTGCGATCACCTCAGCTGCCGGACATGTGAGCAGAAGCGAAAAAGCGGACGTACCTTTATGCTGTATTCAGATGGATCGAAGTAAAAAAGATAGGGAAATAAGGCAGTTGCTGAATTGTTGACAATGGCGATGCCATATTCCGCACGACTGTCGAAGACAAGCCTTGCATGATTATCTGTGAGCAGGTTGTCCCCGTCGGGTTGGAGAACAAGTTCCGGATGTGATTTCAAACGATATATCTCCATCTTGACCCCGCCAGCTTCAGAAAGTCCAGAAACGGTTTGGAGAGCATCGCCATTGTGGTGCCGTCCAAGGTGGTACTTGAAATGCGCGATGGCATTGAGAGCTATAGGCAGACGGTCTTGTGGAAACTTGATGCTCACTGTAGGGTCTGCGTAATTCAAGATGAGGGGGTCCCGCCTTTCGAAGGTAAAGCCATCTGGCTTCTGTGTGACTATGACGTCGGCTTCATCAGGGGTGAAGACTTGGATAAAAGTGCATCCCGTTGACCAACGCCCGCGACGCGTCCCTGTCGGACTATCTGCCGGATGGCTGAGTAAACCCTGCTCCCCGACAAGAAATACTTTCAAGATGGAATCTCTGTGTGCGAAATTCGAGAGGAACGCCGTCGCTGAAGTAGGGATGTCGAAGTGAAGGTCTCCGGAACGTCGACCCAGGACAGAGGACTGTGCCGAAACTTCTTGTGCAACTAGAATCCCAAGTTTTCTGCGCGCGAGGGATTCTCCAGCCCGAACCTCAACGATGAATTCCGTCCCGCGGGCTACCCCGAGGACACTGCCAGCATCGATCCTGTATGTTCCATCACTCCTATCGACCAGATCGAAGGTCTTTATATCGCCATCCACGGATTTACCGTCGAGGAAGACCCGGTCCTTGTTATTGCCCTCGCATTGCGGATGCTGGACGTTTAGGTATCCGTCAAAGTATTCCGCCATAGCAGCATTCACTTGTTCAAACAAGCCGCGGTATGTGGTACAGTCCCTGGCGACGTTTTGAAGCTTCTTCAGGAGGATACTGGTAAAAAGGCCCGTCGCCTGTGACGAGTCCAGGTCTTCATACGCTTGCTCTTCTTGACGGCAAGCAGCGAGAAGAATATGAGACGACATGGCCTCGTATCGGAACCCAGGAGGTATTTTTTGTTTGGAGCCACGAGCGGCATTCCCTGTCCAAACGCTGCTCGACCATATAGCGCTGTCGGTGTCGGGATGGAGTGGACGTGGATTGGGTAGGAAGCGAGGTCGCAGGGAAGGGTGAGGCACGACGGATACATTGCGAGTAATACCACCGGAGTGGCAGGAATCGAAGATGACGCTCTGTACAGGATGGGCGACAGTCAAGCGAGGCCAGTGGGCTGCCAAAACAGAACTACTCACGATATTATCTCCCTTCTTAGCGGCCAACTCCCGAAGTAACGTGTTGACTGTGCGATCAGGTATTCCGGTGATCAATTCTCCGTCGGCGTTTTGCATTCCTTCATCATGGGGACATATAGTCTCGATCTGACCGTCACTTGCTTGCCACCCCTCCGGAGCGGGGACACGACTGCCATGACCGGCGTAGTACATGATCATGGCGTCACCTTCCAAGATCTCCTCGTTACGAGTAAGATGCTTGGAGAAGGTAGAGATGATATTTTCCCGAGTAGCGCTCTCGTCAAATAAGAAAGCGATGTGATCTTCAGGTACCTGGAGTCGGTCTTGAAGAAAAGCAATCATCGATTTTGCGTCATGTACGCAACCGGCTAAATCAAAATTGTCCGGGTGCTTGTACTTTTGTATGAAAACGGCGGTGTTAACAACTCTGTTCAGTTCCTGCGAGTTGCAAAAGAATCAAAGTCTGCCCACCTTGTTGATGCCCACAACCAAGGCGAAGATACGACTGCGAGCTTGGCTAACGACAAGAGATGAGTGTTTCTCAATTCTTCGAAAATTTGAGACGGACCTGAGGTGGAGAGATTTCCCAGAAGGTGAAATAATGGTAGGGGGTCCTGTGTCTGACATCGAGGGTGTCTGAGACATGTAGGTTCTTGACAAGAGTGTATGACTGGATTTATGACTGAATGCACGACTGGAAAGATAGTACCTCAGAGTTGTTGAGACGGGTTGGCTGCCAGCCACGCTCATATTATACCTGAAAGGACCTAAGGAAAGGCGATCCACTTCACAGCAGAAGCCAAGGCAGGAGGCATCCTAGGACACAGAGACCAGCACAGCCATCCCATTTCACTTACCAGGACACAGCCTCGCTACGTTCATCTTCACATTCGAGCACATACTCTCATGAAAGACGAGGCGCCTGCCTCCGTCACAAATTGCTGTTCACGTCCTATCGACGCTCTGATCCCTCGATGCCAGGATTTCTAGATGATCTATGTTCATCCAAGGAACGTCAGATGTGCACCGCCCCGCAACAACGCCGGCGCCACGATGCCAGTAACCGTACAAGGGCTGTGCCCACAGAAAGCTGGAGCGATCGTCGTTGATAGCAAGGCCTGTGAGCCTTCCACATCCGGCGAAGGGACTTGACGCTCGATCTGCCGAAACAAAGCGACTAGGCCGCGTTGTGATCTGTCTGCGCGGATCCGAATACACGGGCTGATGGTCTGGGCTAGGTGAGATGCTAGGAACCGGCTCCTAGTTCGCGAGCAGGCACAGCTCGCAGACATTGCGCTGCGCAGCAGCAGCAAAGATTGGAGGACCGGGAACGCGCGAAACTCTCACCTGCTCGATGAGTAAAGCTTCCAAATGAAGGAAGAACCCAGCCTAAAAAAAGCCGACGTCTCTAAATCAGTAGCGTCAGCGCCAAACACGAATGAAAAGAAAATGCCGTTGAGGTGAGGCTGTCCTAAGCAAGGAAAAAAATCAAACAGGGAGAAAACCTCACTAACAAAGGAACGTTAGATGGAAAGTACACATCTACACAGGAACAGCTCTCAACAGCATGTCGTCGTCGAATGCTCCCGCGATCCAACGTACATCTACGCGTCGTGAAACCAAGAAGGGATATGCAAAATTGTCTCTGGCGAAAACCCGGTCGTAAAGTAGTAGCAAACAACAACACATCATACAGCACCCCGACACGGAACCAATAAGCGTCGTCGACCTCGATCAGTCCTTGCCCTTGTACGCCTCCTAAAAAAGCGATGAGCAAACCGACGTTCGAGAACAAAGCAGAGACCTGGCTGCGAACCTTAATCTCCTTGTCGTACTTCTCCGCCACCTTCTTCCGCTGCAGCTTCTGCGCCGCCGTGACGAGGCCGCTCTCCGGCGTCCACTCGTCCGCCGTCAGGATCACGCCCTGCAAAAGCTCCATTGGCTTGAACCCGTTCTTCTTGCCCGCGGCGTTGCAGTCCTTCAACACCAGCTCTTGCACCTTCGCATGGCTACACAGCGTTGCGAAGTCCGCCGTCGCGTCGACGCCGGACACGGACTCGAGCCCCTGGCGCAGGTGCCCCTCGTGCGGGATGATGATCGCTATGGGCTGCTTCGCCTCGGTCGTCGCGTGCACGCAGATGTTCGAGATGTACGTGCATGACTTGTAGATGGACTCGAGGCGCTCGATTGCGATGTACTCTCCACCCTGCAGCTTCACCAAGTTCTTGATCCTAAAAGGCAAGAATTCAAGAATCAGAACCCAGAATCACAAATAGAATCAACACAGCAAGCCTCGTGATTGTTTCATGGGCCACGTACCGGTCAATCAAGGTAAGTGTCCCGTCTTTATTCCACTGACCAACATCCCCTGTCCGCAGGAAGCCGTCCGGTGTGAAGATCGTTTCGTCCTTGTTGAGATCGTCCCGCTTGTAATAGCCAGATGTGACCGAAGGGCCACGTATGCAGACCTCGCCCTGTGGAGGGTTGTTGGTAGCCTTGTACCCTGCGTCAGGCACGTCGAGGAGCTTGATCTCAACAGAAGGTGATGGCAAGCCAACAGAACCGTACTGCATCACCTCAGGAGGCAGGATCGCGCACATGCCGCACGTCTCCGTCATCCCGTAACCTAAGACAAGGGGTAGCAAAGTCCGAGACACATGAATTCGTGCATTTCAGGCAAAGTGGCCGAAGGTCGCGTACCTTGCAAAAGCGTGACTAACGCGAGCGACAAGAATTCTTGCGTTTCCCGACTGAGTGCGGCGCCTCCGCTGAGCGCAAGGCGCAGCCTGCCACCGGTGGCGGCCTTGATCTGGCTAAATACGACCCCATCCACGATTGAATTGAGCCCTGGCACGTTCGCCCTCTTAACAGAGAGCGCGCCGCTAAACAAGGACTTCTTGAGGGCGCCCGCGTTGTTGATTTGGGAAAGTATACCCTTGCGGATGAGTTCCCACACCGCAGGCACGCCGATCATGATTGTCGGGCGGAACGCCTTGATATCGCCAACACAGTTGCGCACGGACGTGTCCGTAAGCGTCTTAACGCGGGCGTACCCGGATGTCATGCCAATGAACAGGAAGCACAGCTCGACAACGTATTCCAAGATGTGCGCGAGAGGCAGGAATGCAAGATACGTGTCGTCGACCTGTAGATGGCGCCCGAAAAGGGTATACACGGAACCGATAGCGGCGATGAGGTTGGAGTGCTTGATGACGACACCCTTCGGTGGACCGGTCGTGCCACTCGTATACATGATGCAGGCAACGTCATCCTTCGAGGGAAGCCGGCTCTCTGCGAGGTCAGCAGGCTTCGAGCGACCCAGCGTACGAAGGTCATGGAGTGATATAACCTGGAAACCTTCCCGCACCGCCTTGAGTGAGGAGATAACCGACTCCTTCGCTTCGCCGTCATAAATGACGAGTCGAAGTGATGGAACGTTAGCGGCGACTTTGGCTAGAACCGGGAGAAGCTCGGCATTGGTGAAGACAGCAGGACATTCTGGTTCGTTGAGTGAATGTTGGAGACCAGACTCGCCCAGTGTGTCATAAGCGGTTGCGACTGTGGTAGCAATGGTCGCGCATCCATAGCACACGAACTGCCAATTCGGACTAGAAGTGGCAAAGTGGCATTGTCAGTGACATGTAACAGGCCAGAGAATAGGGAAACGCAAAAAACAGAGGCGCTCAATGTTTGTGATATCCACGAAAAAGGAGAAGAGATTTATAAATAAACACGACCATCCCCTAGAAGATCTCACGACGTGCGGACCCCTGACGCCAGTAAATGACAGACTCACCCAGTCGCTGCATATATATTCAAGACGTCGTCCTTCTGCAGCCCAAGCTCCAGCAGACCTCTCGCGACCTCTGAAGCGATCTCCTTCACCTCCACGAACGAGTAGTACTTGTAGTCGCTCAGCTGGAAATACTTCCACGTCTTTTTCTCGGTGACCTCTTTGCCGTCGACCAGCTTCTTCACCTCTTTCTCCTCCTCGACCATTTTCTCGATATCCCGGTACCCGAATGCCTTGCGCGTGCCGTGCGTCCGTGCGGCGTACGCCAACACGTCGTACACGGTGTGTATGCTGTCGACCGGCTGTGTGATGAGTCTGTCGGCGGTCTTTGCGAGTCGGCGGACGCGACTCTCGCCTGGTTTCGCCTCTGGCCCGACCTCGACGGAGCCCTTTCCCCACAAAGAAGACTTTGACGACGAGGACATTGTTGTGTAAGTGTGGATGGTGGGTGACAGGAAGAAAGGAGAGTTGCCTGCCACAAGCCCGCGGGAAACATAACAAGGTTGTTACCTCATGACCACGTGCCGTGCCCCAGTGTGGGGCAGCTTCCAATTTGCAATGGAATGACTGGGTGCAACTGACATGCTCTCGGAGCAGACGACAGCCCGGACAGGGATGGAAAATACGCCGCTGTACTAGGTTATTCGTGTACCATACAAAACACTATAAAGTAAGGGTCGCGAACAGCAATTTCGGGATATCGGTCCATGGGCGTCTATGCAGAGACATACAGCGATGGGATCTGCAACCGCAGCTGAATCTCGGAATGGGAGAGCAGGAAGGAAAGCGAAAGGAGACGAGCATACAAAGAATCCAGTGGAGCGAAGGCGGGAATCAGCAATGCAGACACGTATGTAGGAGGGATGAATGAAGTAAGTGAAAAGGTCAGCCAAGATCAACTCTCGTTCTCCATCGCCTCCTTCTCGAACTTCTTCTTCATCACGCTCACTGCGTACCGGCAAGATGAGCGCCGAGCGAGATTAAAAAGGGCCGTTTGACACACCTTCTCGGGAGATCTGACCCGATGACATCCACCCATCGGGAAATGCGGCTACTATCTTCTGATAAAGCACCTTCCGCAGCCCTTGTTCGCTGACCTGCGACGTCGAGCCCTCCAAAGTACTACCAAACCAAGGCATGAGCAACAAAGACCACGGAGAGCACAGATCTCGCAGACCCACTTCTTTTCGTTCTCGATCCTGCAGCACTCGTTGCTCAAGCACACGAGGTTCCAGATGATCCCCTTCATCGCCTCCGACATCCGGTACTTCTTCGGTGGCGGATGGCTGTCCTTGGCGTCCTTACCGTCCTTCCCTTGCCCATCCCCGCTGTCCTTGTCGACATCTATTGCGCCCCCCCCTGCGTCCTCCGTCGCTGACGGAATCGGCTGAGCGCTGGGTGTCCCTTCGGTCGATGCCGTGCCTTCCACTTTGACTTTTTCTTGTTTTTTCTCTGTGATCGAAAGTGTCAGCAGCCAATCGGAGCCGGGCAAATGATCAGCGCGCACCCCAGGCGACGACGCTCTTTTCCCACTCTTCTAGCGCTTTCGGGAACCCTTCCGCTGCCATGCTCTCCAACTCCACGAGGAGCTCCTCTTGCCGCGCCGTCAGTAGCGCAGTATGATCGTGAAATACCGTGCGCTTGATCAATTTCTACAGCGGCATGGTCAGCCAAAGATGAAGGAAAAAATGATGATGAAGAACGCACGCTCATTGTGAACCTATTATACGGGAATAGCCGTGGCATGAGGTTGAAGAAATTGTCGTCGTACTCGTTCAGTCGAATCGCCTTGAGTGCAACCTGTGCCAACAACGGCTTCATCGCAGGTGGAAACCTGCCCTTCACACCCCACGATTCTATTTTGAAAAAGAGCACGACATCACATCAGCGCACCTTCGCACCAGCATAGAAATTGCGCGCACCTTTTGCCGCAGCATCCTTCAGTTCCTGCAGTGCCTCCTCGAGCTCCGGGTGGAACGGATGTATCTCGACCTTCCGCTTCTTCTTACCGCCCGCGCCGATGTCTGAACCGCCCCCGATGCTCTTGCGCTTCCCGTTCTGTTCGCTCGCGTCCTCCGCGTCCGACAGCAGCGCGATCGGCGTCTCCTTCGTCCCCTCTATGTCCCCGGCCCCGGACGCGCTCCCGCTGGGGGCCGCTTTCTTCCCCTGCGAGAGCTGTGCGTGTGTATGGGAGTGCCCATGCGCGTGTGGGAAATTGCTCGGTCCTGCGATTGGCTCCGGCGGGGGAAGCAACACCGTTCGTTTCGATTTAACTTTCTTTGGGGTCCTGCGACATGGAAGAAAAAAAGAATGTTAGTGTTCAGTGTGATAAGGCCTAATAATAGGCGAGCGCAGAATGCACGGTCGGAGGTGAAGTGTACAGCGCGCTCGCGTGCAGCACCCGGCAGACACGACATGGGTGACTCCAGATTTAGAACAAAGGAGACTCACTTGTCCTTGAGAAGCGCAACTTCCCCAGAGGAGACGTAGAAGCCCTGTTGCTTCGTCTGCGCAAAGTATGTGCGCTCGTCGACGGCGAGCTCCGAGTCGTCGATGAAGGGATCAGTCAGGTCATAGTACTCTGTGCCCAGGTTCTTCTTCTAGTCGGCAGAACAGTCAGTCATGAGAATACACAAAGCGGCGCGCGCACAAGGAAGTTTCAGAGCTGCGAAGGCAAGCCGGGAGGAACAATGATGGACATATTGACACGCGCTCGATGCATGTCAATGCCGGGCCGCCGCCGCAGAAACGCCGGCGCTCGGCGGGCATCTCGGCCAGCTGAAGCCCATACTCTGAAAGCGCAAGAGCGCGGGCGGTGCTATCTACGAACGAAACCCGCCTTACCTTCTTTCCTTTCTTACTTTTCCTGTCATCGTCGTGCTCGCCTTCGGGCTCGGCCTCGCTCTCGCTCTCATAGCGCTTGGCAACCGGAGGCGGTGTCGGGGGGCGCTGGCCGGTAGCCTTGGCAAGCGCAGCAACGTCGACTTCGTAGTTGTCCGGGCCGCCGAGGGCGATTTCGAGGCGCACGGTCTGGAGTGGGGCGGGCGGGGGAGCGGGCGGCGGGGATGGCGACGGCGAGCGAGGGCGGGCCCTGCTCGACTTGGGCTTCGGCGCGGAGGAGCCTGGTTTAGCGCCCGTGGTGTTCGCAGCGGCCTCGTGAGCGGGCTTGGACTTGGGGCCCTGTTGCTTGACTTTTCCGTCGACATCGTGCACGACGACGACGGGGGGATCGTTCGAGGTGCTGGTGTTGTCGTCATCAGAGGGGTCGACGACGATGGGGGAGGCGTGATGGGAGTCGGTGGCAAGATGGGGGTGCGGCGTGGCGACGCCGTTGAGTTTGGCCTCGAGCATCTCGATATCTTCGTCCATCATCTACGTGGAGAGGATGCACAGAGAAAAATAAGAGAAAGTGTGGAGGGCGACGAGCCACGGGGGGAGGGAGGGAGGGGACGAGGTGTGGAAGATGCCGAAAAAGGCAAGTTCGGGGGGGGGGGGGAGAGGGAGAGTGATGGGGGATGGGCCCGCGCACGGACGCTGTTTCTCATCTCCGGCCAGAATCGCTTCGGAATTATGTGGCTAGAGCCAATAAATTTAAAAGTGGCAGGTCAGCCTCGTCTTTCAGATCCCCCTCTTGGTCACCGGCAAGTTCCCGCTCGTTTCCCACCCCCCCTCCTCCCTGTCCCGGCGCTCCTACGTCCTTCCGATCTTCTCAATCTTCTGGTAAACACTTCGCCTGATCGTCTGGTTTCGCTTTGTGCGTGGGTCCAGTATAATCGGTGCCGATGTTTGCCTCAAACGTGCCGGTGCTGCTGCCGTGTGTGACGCAATGACCATCTGAACCGCTCGCAATTCTGTGAAGCCCTGTCTCATTGACAGCGGCGTCTGATGCACCCCTTTTGACATTGGCTGTGCGATCTGCTGTACGACAACACGGATCTTGTCGGAGGCTGCTCTGCCGCTACCTGTGGCCACAACACGTGTTGGCCACTACATCGACTTGCGAACCTCGTGGCCCCAAATGGACAAACTGGCAGATCTGTGCAGTCTCTGTTCCGTAGATACAATCATGCTCTGTCGATCACCAACTCTGATGCTATCCAGCGCTGATGTGGGTAAGCTCATCAGCCGCCAAGGCTCCCCGCCATAGCATCATCGCCTCATACCACACCATTCCGCCGTACGTACTGCACGCTTGCAGAAATCGGGCCCTCCGACCATTTGACAAGCAAGCACACACTCAAGCAGGTCATCTGGTCTGTATTCTTTATTCACAGCGGGTCTGCGACAGGGCTCGGAGGTTCCTCGGAGCCAACGGGGCCTCCTCATAGGCCCGACGGGGTGCTCACAAGATCAGGAACTCTTGACGAGCATAGATCTGGATGCCTAGTAAAAAATGCGTATAAATACGCGGATTGTGACATCGCACTCTCCTTAGCGCGGACACCATGTTCGTCTCGTTGTTCTTGCTGGCTGCGTCTGCCTTGCCCTTTGTGCTCGCGTCCCCCGCTACGGTCGCGGCGCGTGCCTCCAAATCTGTCGTGATCCCGAACACTCACCCTCTCATATACTATCACGGCCGTTGGGATAAGTCTCCAGGGACGTGGTGGTACGTTCTCATCTCGATGTCATCGCCCAAGCTCGTTATCTGACGGGCATTCCATAGGGCTGGGTCCGGGTTCAAGCTCAACGTCCAGAATCTCTCTTCTATGACTCTGAACCTCGGTTCTCATACTACCACGCCTCTTGCTACCATCGGCGTCTCGCTGAACTACGAACCATTCTACACCGTCAATGTTTCCGCCGGCACCAACTCCATCCCCCTCACTCAGTCGAGTGCACAGGCCCAAAAATCATCGCACACTGTCGTCAGGATCAATGCCGTAGGCTGGCAGGACAACCGCGTCAACCTCGACTCTATCACCCTCAACGCTGTACGTCTCCAAACATTCTTCTTCTAACGTTCGTCGTTCGAACACATCTCGTTGGTCATATCCATGACAGGGCGCGACGCTGCTTCCTTACAAGCCCTCGAAGCTCGCATTCCAGTTCATCGGCGACTCGCTCTCAGCTGTAAGTCTTTCTTTGCGGCGCCCAGCACAACGTGTATGAGCACGAACTGAGCGGCCAGGGCGTCGGTCCCGGTTCTCAGGGTCAATTCCTCCCCCAAGGCGTCGACCAGGCATGGCCATTCTTGACAGGCGAGTTCTTCAAGGCCGAGCACGTCGTCGTCGCGCAGCCCGGCGCCGCGCTCACCGTAAGCCCGCTCTTCGTTCGCGCTTCTGTACCTTTCTCAACGCCCTGGTGAGCGCAGGACATCCTGTCCTACGGGAACGTGCACGGACTGTCATACCAGTTTTTCAAAGTACGTGCGTTTTTATCGAGGAGCGAACGAATGTGACGTGGAGCTCGGAAAGACGGAGGACGATGGGTTCTTCTATACGACGGATCACAACTATACGACGCCGTGGGACTTCAGACGCGACGTGCCTGCTGCGACGCATGTCGTTATCCACATAGGGTATGCGGTGCTTCATGTTTTTGTCCTTAAATTTTTCTTCTAAGACCGTCACGCCATGTTCCTTGTTCCAGTGCCAATGATTCAGCGCAGAACGTGACCGGCGATGCATTTGTGGACGTGCGTTCTATTCAAAGTGTTGTTCTGTCCCATCCCATTGATTGTTATCTTGCAGGTATATCTCAAGTTCCTGGCGCGGCTACGCACGATCTACGCGCACCAGCCGATACTGGTCTTCACTCCCGTGCGCCTCTCTCTCTCCTGAAAAGCCGTTTGCTCAGCTCAGCGTCTTGATTATACTCAGTGGGGCTGGCCTTCGGCTGACGGTCCCAATAGCTACTATTACGACGGCCGATACAGCGAGATCGTGGACCAACGGTGCGAGATCAACCTTCTTCTCATTGATGTTGACCATGAATCATGCTCTGCACCTGGTCTAGCAAAACCCTCGGAGACCACAACATCTTCCTGGTCAACACGACCGGGTGGGTCACCTACGAGGATGTCTTCCCAGAGTAAGCCTCCCTTTGTTGTCAACTTGAGTGTGTTGATCATGACCCCGTGGATTTTTTGTGCTGCTAGTAATCTCCACCCGAGCGTCGCTGGGCACGTCAAGATCGCGGGCCTGTTCGAGAGGTGGCTCGGAGAGTGGGGGCTGGAGCCGCAAGGCGCGTGGGCGACGCCTGCTTGACCGTGCGCGAGGTCGCCTTTTTGAAATGGCACTGCGTCGAACGTTGATGAATGGTGAAAAACATATCTGCGAGCGGCTTTCAAAATTTCTAGTTGGATCTGGTCGAGCAGAAATGGCGAATAAGATTGATGTTGATGTCCCGACGCGTCTGGATCATGAATTTACATGGCTGTGGATGCTAGCGGCGTCCCGAGACGCGTCACTGTAGCGTAGGTATCATCTGAAAACCGAGCAGGAAGAGTTCTTCGAAGGCGCATTAGGTGCGGACATCGTTATTTCATTGAAAAAATGATATACGCAACGAGAAATGCAACGTTGATCTCGCCAACGAATTCCGCAATCCCTCAGATCTCATCTCATCTTGCCCAGCTGGCCCTCCAAACGACCTTGTGAAAGTGCCTGTTCTCACGTTAATGATAAAGACGTATCGTGTTGTTGCAGCGATCTGGAAGGCTCCCAAGGTGCGAGAGTGGTCACGAGTGCGATCACACGCATTGGAGGAGGGGGAGGCGGGTCAATGAGGTCCAAGCGTTTCATTGTCTACTTCTTGAGCGCCTAACGTTCAAAGCACAAAGGCACTCTGAGAAGGCATGAGGCGTGTAGCAGGTCTTCAATATTGACGGGGTGACTTTCGCGGGCCGCTGCGATCAGGAGACCGCGAGCAGCGAGCGCGTTGATCATTTGTGACATCTGGCATGAGCTACTCGGCCGGTTTCCGACCGTTCTCCAGAAGCCAGGTAAGACAAGCGAACAACTGGCACAAGGCAGCCTCGCATTGATCTTCTCCTCATCTCGTCCTCCAAGCAAACAGCTACGGAGCCTCGTGTTGCACGGCTAGAACACCGCCCTGAGTCGGTGGAACGTCTGGAAGTCGGAACATGTGGGGACGTGACGCTCCAGGCGGACCTGCCCTCCACATCATTGTGCCGGGGTACGTTACAAGACCAAGCTCGTCGAAGGGTCGGGATGACGCACGCTTTGGCCTTTTGATGCTTCTCGAGCTCCGTAATATCTACCGGCCGCATTTACCGGGACCCTCGACCAACCCGCCGGGCCTTTAAATCTGTAAACAGTCTAATGTGACGACGCGCACGAGAAAGCGATGCTTGCCCCAAGCCACAAAGAGCCAAAAGTACAAAGTAGTAAGGTCCAACATGGCTTGGACATGAGGCCGATGTTTGGTCTCTGATGCCGTAGTCGCGCTGATACAGAAAAGATAAAAGGACGTCAGCGGGGGAGGGTCCAAACACACCGCCATCACCCGCCTCAATTGTCTTGACCACCCCTCCTATACAATAATACTACTCACTCACAATGATGTCGAGAGACAATTGTAATGCCAAACAACTGTGCAGATCGTCTTCGACACTGATCCCGATCCGTTTTAGACCTCGATGCCACTCTCGACTGGAACTTGAACGCCATCGCATATGGCAGTGGCACTGACAGCTGGAAAATGGCGAACGACACCACGCAATACACTGCGGCTACACCTTCGCCAGACGACCCACGAAGTTTCGGACGCCTCCTCGACGAGGTAACCCAAAGAGACGCGGAGGAACTGCTGCGATACGCGTCTCAAGAGCCACAGTTCGTCTTTGACAGTCCAATTGTCAATAGCGGGCGACTTACCGTTTCATTGTTCGCAGAGCCCACGGGCTGTATCTCCCTCCTTCGCCTTGCAGCCCTCCACCGTTCGATACCAACTACTTGTCGAACACTCATCGCTCTTCGTATTCTCACATGCCACCCGCGCCGCTGGATCCACACCAGTCGACATCTGGTCCCCCTTCTGGACATACCTCGCGCCCCTCTCACCCAGCCACTCCCTTGCCCATGTTGACCCCTCCACCAGATATACCTCCTGCGAACCCTGAATACGTCAACACACTTCGCGCTGAGCCTTACCTCCAGCAGTCATTTGAACCATCGTCCCCACCGTGGCCCTCTCTTCATGTACCACCAGCTGATACCGAAAGCCACTGGATGCCATTCGTTTCTACAGGCGCCCAATCGTCCATCCCCCCGTTCGTAGCACCCGCTTTCTCGAACACCCCCTCCTCTGGCCCCTCGAGCCCGCCGACATGGTGCGCCCCGGGACCATACGCACACCCGTGGCTCGCGCTCCCCATTCAAATTATGACACCTGATGTTTCCTCTGCCGGCCCATCTCGCGTTCGGAGACCCCACCGGCGACCACACCCGTACTATCGAGATGATGTCAACTGCGCACCTCCTGCATCATTCCCCGGATTCATCGTCGCTGGCCCTTACTCACAGGCCCTGGAACCCCCTGTCGCTGGTCCCTCGCGCCCCCGCCAACCACACCATCGACACCTCACACCTCCAGCTCCCTCCCTTCCTCCCCCATCTCCATATCCACCCGCTCCTCACCTACCGTATCCATCACCGCCCTTTTCAACCCCCTCCCCGCTTGGTCCGCGTCCCTCTCCTGCACCTGCACTCGCCTTGAACAAGGCCCAGAAGAGAAAACGGCAGTTGGCAGAGAACGAAGACCAAGATGAGGTACGGCGCCCACGGAGAAAGAAACGGGGCCCTTCACATCCAGAGCAAAGCTCTGCGACGTGCCAGGTTGGTTGTGCCCCTCATGGGGTCCAACCACCACAACAATTAATATTTGCGAACGACGAGCCAGAGGACGACCTCCAACTTCATGCAGCGCCCAAACGTGTCAATCGTAGGGTGGCGGGACCATCGAAGGCGTCAACCAGCTCAAAGCCGAAGCCGAAGCAAAACCAGTCGAAAGGGGAAGCAAAGGCTGCAAAACAGCATCCTTGCCCTCTAGCAGGATGCCCATTCCATTTCACGAGCAGATGCGACATGAAGAGACATGTTGGCACCGCCGGCGTGCATCAAGACTTCCGGGACAGCGACGAGTGGCCCGCGTTCAAGGAGGAGGTTGGGCTACTGGATTGTCCCCTTAAGTACAACTGTGTTATTTGCGACACAGGGTGCAAGCGTCCCATGCGGTGGGATGCCCTCATGCGACATGAAAAGACAGGATCGCACCTCAAGAAGGCGAACAAGGCTGCTGCTGGCGGCCAAGGTGCTCAGCGCTGAGTAGACGGCTCGCGGATGCAGGTCCCTGTCGCGGCCAGTAGTCGGAGGAGAGGAGCGATTGAAGTAACGAACAACATACCCATTTTCATTTATACCCCTCTTGCGCCCAGCCTCACACACGCTCCCTTGTTCTTGATCTGAACGACGGAGATCATTTGCCCCAGGTTCTCCTGCCTCCGTCGCTATGGTGGTCTCCGTCATCCTGGACGGGATGAGGAGACTCGACGCGGGTCCCTTGTTCCAAAACTAGAATTACTTACGTTCTCACATTGTTTTTTTTTTTCCACCTCTGACGTTTCCTCTGTCAACCTCATCCGATCTTGCCTTTGTACTTCTGTTTTTGTCTTTGTTTTTGCCGTGCGTTTCTGTGCACATATACGCGTTGTTTATTTTGTGAATGATTAGAAGAATGCGTTACTAAAGCTATCAAATTGGGAGATGACCGAGTCTGAGCGGACACAAGCGGAAAACACCGGGCCGGCAGTGGCCTGGCGCTGGCGGCACTGCCTCTTCACCATCGCAGGAGCATGCAGCCGACCATTTAGTAACACTTTAGAGAGCAGCAATGGTGAATCGATGTTCTCGCAGCAGGTCGAACCTGATTGGGTTTGAGACATCAAATTCGCTGCCTCGACGCTGTACCGAAGTAATAGGCTGGTAATTGACTCATTGGTGATACAGGGAATCTATGGGCGCGATCTCGAGATGCAGAGGGGCACAAGTACGTCAAGCTAGAAGGAACCCAATCTCTTCATATGTTGGATCTCTGTCTTTCAGATCGGAACGGCTTCAATCTGTTGCAAGAACGCCGACATGCCATCACTGCGATGGATCTTGACGACCTTCCATCCTGCCCCCTGAAGAAGCGTCACGAAGTGCCCGGCCGTACGCTCCTGGGAGTTCGTTGCGAAAAGCATCTACCACGATGGCTCGATTGAGTAACTTCAAGAGTCAAGGTCTGATGATTACGACATACGGTTAGATCGCCATTGTACTGCATGTCATTGATAGGACCATAGTTCGGAAGCAGAGGGGAGGGCGCCTCGCGCGGTGCGGCACCCGGAATACTCTCCGAGTTGGGATCGTGGCAGGCATATGCCACAACGCTCTCCACGATAATCAATTTCGTGGTCGGCGCTGCGGCAGCGCGAAGTTGACTAAGAATCTTTGCAGCGTACAAGTCGGACCAGTCGTGCAGCACTTGTTTCAAGAGGAAGACACTTGCGTTTTTCACAGGTTGTGCAGTAAAAAAATCGTATACTGTTGGGGTTCTAGCCGTGAGCATATATTGGATATGTAAAATTGAAAAGAGATCATCACCTTGAAATTTGACTCTGCCAGATTGAACGGCGTCGGGAAGTTCTTTCTTCCAGATCTGCATAAGTCAGCTGGAGGTACGCCTCCTCTAGAACGAACTGAATCACACCTCTTGTCCTTGCTCTATGACTGCCGGTCTGTCTTGCAAGATGAAGTTGACATCGGGGCATGCTCTAGCGAGTACAAGGGATGCGGACCCGGCTCCCGCGCCAACATCGACTACAAGGTCGTCGGCAGACAAAGACCTCCAATCATAACCTGCTCCGCCGACACTATCAGACACATTTCGTGCATAGTGATAAAAGATCGAAGACGACCCTTACCGTTGAGAATAGCATCCGCAGGTTGCATTGCGGTTACGCCCTGCATCGCTATGGTGAAACGACGAAGGCGATCTTCTTGGCCTGGCTGTTCAAGCCAAGTCCAGAAAGGAACCGTGGCGCCTGTCACGCGATTCAAAGGAGCTTCAAATGGTTCTTCGGAGAGTCGGGTTTTCGGATCTCTCAAGGTGTCGAGCGCACCGGAAGCTGCCAGCCAGCCGTCGTCGAGTCTGGACGCGGACAAGAGTTAGTAATGGTCTCGGGGTTTAACGAACATCCAATGTGCGTACATATGTTCAATTAGAGCTGCGAATCCGGGCGTTCCCACATGCTTTTCTTTGGGACTGTGAAAAAGCCGATGAACAAAAAGACTGATGTGACAAGTGATGATACTACTTGGCTTGCAGATCGCGCACTGATTTCCCAGTGTCCAGAGCGGAGGAGATGCGATTGTTAGCGAAAATGTCCGGTTCAACTTCCCTGAATATGTGGAAAGTTGAGAGGAAACGAAGAAGTCGAGCTATGCTTGACATGAACAAAGGTAATCCTCACAACATGACACTATGTTTCACATACCTATTTTCTTAGGATCAAGTTGATTGAGCTTGGCTATCTCATTGACATGGAGGCCCTGAGAACGAGATAAGATACTCGACGGATAGCAGATACGTCGGCACAAACCTTGGGACCAGCTTCTCTCAATATCTCGACCGTGTTTGTTTCCATCAAGACTCGTATACTGGCCGCCTTGAAGTGCTAAGAGTCGCTCGAGAGTGAGATTCGCTGCGGCGTTACAGGGCTGAATAACAGACAGACGCACTCCACCGACACTGTGCGCCATAGAAATAGGGGGAGGCTCTAGAACCGCTGCAAGCTGATAAGCGGCAGCCGTTGCAACATTGATGGCTTCCACAACGGCAGGGTCAAAGCGAAATGCCTCAGACTGAGGCGAAAAAGGCGAGTTCAAGTCAGGAATCTCTACACCTCTAGCGCTGCAGCTGGTGTTGATGATAGCGACGGAGTCGGTGATGAGCTTCGAGAGCTGAAACAAAGTGGAGGACATCGCAGGATTTTGTGGTAGACAATGGCTTGATACGATGGGAAAACAAAGGATGATAAAATGGTGCCTTGGACGCATCACAACTCGCAGCCTCTTGTAGCGTTTTCACGGGCGTCTTTTTCGGCTACGAGGGTACTGCCCCGCGGTAGTACCACTGTTCCGATCGCATATCAGCAGGGTCGTGGTATACCGTAGCCAAAGCCTTGAAGACTTCATCGGCCTCGCTGGTTCAAGCGCTCAGATATGAGCGCTCAGAAGCCATCAGAGAAATGTGTGCTTAGCGGCGCCAGGGTTTGGCAGCCTTGTGATGCGTTCCTTTGAGGTACAGACTGGTGCTGAATTCTGGAATGACGATCTCGATCTTTGGGATTTTGATCAGAGGGTAAGATTGGTTTTCGTACCTCAGCAGAGCGTACATTAATCGATATGAAGAGGATCTCTGTCACGGAGGTACCATTGCATATCTCCTTCTGCTTTCCATGGGATTCGAACGATCTAGCGTGCGTTGAAGAGGACAACAGTGAATTTGCTAGACTTGACGTCGTCCTTATGGCCTTGATAAGATATAATCTCTATGGCACTTGATTGTCAAAAAGAAGAGAGACTATGCGGCGTTGACAGCTAAGTAACATACCATGGAATGTAACCCAGCTGTGGAACGTACAGTGAACGTCTTCAGCAGAGGATGTAGTTGTGAACTAGATGTTTCATCGCCGTGTTTCATCGCCATACTAGGGAGCAACACGAAGGGAACGTGGTTGACTGTATCCTGGAGTGCCGTCCGGATCATCAGAACTGTAGTATTCATCGGCAACATCTCACTACACGCCCCACCGAAGTCAATGAGCAAAGAAGGTTGAACGGGATTCATTGAAGACGAATCTAACTAGGCAATGCACTTTACATGAATGTATTAGTCTCTGCAAATAAGAAGATCATCAAGAGCTCAATTGAGATTAGGCGGCACAGCGCCGGCTCACCTACGCGTGCAAATTCTCCGTGAGGATGTCAATATTCTGGAGCTGATGTCGGGGTGTGTACTACAATGTTCCGCGCGATTATATTTATATATGCGACATTCCAGTTTGAATCGAACGCATTCCAAATTTGACTCGTTGGGTGGTTGAGACTCTTGAGGGGTATTACTGACCAGTTCAAGTCCACCAATATACTACTGTGTTGCCATTGTAATGGAACTATACATATGGCCACCTATGCACTGACATCCTCATACGGTGGACCGCACGCAATCGAGGGCACAGGGTTGGACGACCGTTAGGTGGGACGTCGAGAAAGACGGGTGACAGGTTCCCAAGTTTTCTGCATCAGATTCATGCTCTTGTACAAGCGAGTACTTATCACTTACGACAAAAGGCTTGCGCTCACCGTCCGCGCCGCGACCTCCCATCTCGTCAGCGGCTCCGACACCGAAACTACCACCGCCTTTGACCCTGTGCTAGGACCGTTATAGGCAGCGGTCTTGATGTACGCAGCGAGGATTTGGTGGAGCAGAAAATCGGCGGGCGCAGCGAGCTGGTCTGTGGTGAGCACAAAGGAAGGGAAGAAGGGAAGAGCCTTGAGAAGGTGACATGACGTCACGTCACACGTTCCTCGACGTCGACAACGACATCCACGACTGGCCAATGCCGGTGCAACCAGGGCATAGCGACGCGCGCCGGTATCTGCTCCTATGCAAAACACACGACGATCAGCGGCGAGGAGTGAGAGGCGCTGGCCCCGTTGGGCGACGTGAAAGCGACTCGAGGAATCGTCTAGGATGTCTAGAATGCGTCTCGCGTTTTTATGTAGGTCCCTGTGTCGCTCACCTTGTTTTCAGTCCACACAAAATGAGGCTGGTCCATCGCGTCTATCCACGCCGCTCTCCTCACTGCCTTCGAAACTCCCCTTGTCTAGTCCATCTATGCCAACTCCTCTTTGAATCTACCTTCACGCCCAATACGCACCCCAGAACAATTCTATGGTTGGCATGCCTCTCATAAGGAAGCAGGCGTCTACCTTCAATTATCTGTTTTGAGCATGCATGACATGGGCTACGTAGGACCCTCGTCAAGGCGTACGCCATCGGCTCGCTTCGCGCCCGCCGCCCTCGCGCAGCTGGGATTACGGACGCTGATGGCAATTGCCGAAGCAGCCGAGTTGGGAGAATGACGTCGGCGGCAGTGAGAACAACACTTCATTGGTGTGTCGCAGCGATCCAGATATCCAGCACTGCCTGTTACTGACCAGAACATATGCAGCACACTTCTCGATCACGTACATATACTCTGATCTGCATAGTGCACTCCACCATGTCTGCAAAGTTCGCATCTAGCACGACCCTCCCCATTTTCGCACGCAGCGTCGACTGACAACCTGCAGACTACGTTGCCTGGAAGAAGCTCCAGCAGCTGTACGACACAGAGAAGGATCAGCTCGTCCCAAATTATCTCTTCGCTGTCGACCCCGCCCGCTTCTCCCGCGACTACAAGGAACACACCGCCGTCTCCAATTCAGCCAATGCCCTCCTCCTCGACTCTTTCAAGAATCTGATCATCCAGCCCGTCCTCGCAACTGTCCTCGATCTCGTCCGCGAAGCTGGCGGTGAGCAGCTCCGCGATAAGATGTTCACCGGCGAACACATCAACACTAGCGAGAACCGCGGCGTCCTCCACGTCGCCCTCCGCAGCTTCGGCTCCCTGAACACGACTTAGGTTATCGACTGGCAGTCCCATGATGTACCCCGCGTGATGCGAGAGTGGATAGTCAAGCGGCGGGTAGTATGAACCTGCCAGACTCTCTTGGGCAGAGTGCAGAGTGGGGAAGAAACTGTGAGGTACGGAGGATGTCTCGCCGTACGAATCGTCCCATGCCATCGCCGATGCCTGGTCCAGAAAAAAAGCTCCTCAGACGGCAGCGTATGCTATGGGGATGCGTAATCGTCGACTATGGCGATGTGCGCGGGGCCCGCTACCGCGTGGATGGGTTCTAGGTATGGCGGGGCGTACGCCTGATGGAATGGTCGAGAAGACTCGCCCAACGTGCGCTGCGGTTACACACTCAGTGACCATTGAGGGAATACCTATCGAACGAAATCATACCTCTTGACCGTGCTGATGCGGATCCATCATCTGTTGTGCTGGATGGCTCCCGGCAGGGGCAGTGACATTGTACTTCGCAAGGGCAATATGCCTCTGCCAGACGGAAGGAATGATCTCTTCCAACTGAATGTCTCATACAGGTAGGGGGAAGTCATTGGGTCGTCGATGGTCAAGTGGATGATAGTTGCAATGTCAGTTGAACTTTTTCGGGTTTCTTTCCCAGCTTTTAAGCCAGCCGGTCCAGGGGGTGGCAAATACAGCCGCTTCTCGCGCCTGGCCTCATATGTTGAATCCAGCTTCTGTATCCGCTTCACGATTGGCTGAACAGGTAAGGTTGATGGCGGGACCCATGTGTCTCCGCCGGTGTGTTTTTATCCTATAACAAGTGGATAAGATATATCTACTCATTACAGTCATAGTCATCCTGGGATCCCAATGTATTTTGGCGGTTTCAATACCTGGTCTTCTGTCAAAGGAGTATGTGTACTCGATTCAATGATATGCGTGATGTTGGTGAATGCTCGACAGCTTCCTCATCTTCCTTCGCCATTAGCGGTGCTAGCGCTCCCCAGCGCTGCTCACTCTGTATCATCATTATATCAGGCATGCTACGAGAGTTGTATCTTATATCAACCTGGATGTCGCCCGGGTTCGTTCACAGATTAGGATACTAGAAAAAGCACAAAGACTTATGAGTCGCTCAAAAGTGCCGGCATTGGCTGCCTATGGGTATGTATGCGCCAACCCGCCCACATTTGCGATGCTATATTCATGCACAGCCTCGCTAATTACCACGAGCCTTTTACAGGCCAATTACAGGCCAAGATGGATAAAGGGCACCCAGCGGGAAAAAGACTTGTTCCCCAGCTCAGTACGAAGCTTGGCGACGGCAACGTGAAGCGCTTGTGCTGCATGCATAGTGTTCGGGTAGGAGCCGGATATATGATCCCGGAAAAGGTGACCATAGAACTCATCAGCAATCTTTGGCCCATCCTGGTCATGAATCGACCTGTGGTATACTTTGAGATATCGCTGAACAAAGTAGAACTATAATTTCACTGACCACATGGTTGCGACGACTCCACGGAACCCAGAGAACAGCAACGTAGCCGCCAGGTGAATAACTTCATCAGGGAGCTTGTCGTCCCCCATCGCAGTCTGGCAAGCACTGAGAAAAGCTAAGGACGCACTCGGCATGGGCTGCGACATAATTCGAGAAACCTTCAGTGGACCATCACAAAGGAGAAGCGCACTCTCTAACGGATAAGTTAGATCCTGCCGCCCATGGCAAGCAAAGTGGGCGATGTATACATCAGAGAGATGATTTAGAACGGCATCCACGGACGAGGGTGCGCCTGGAATGCCTAACTTGACGAGGGAAGAGACTGGAACGTGCCCCTCAATTTTGCGCAATTCCTCGCGAGTGCTCGGAAGTGATAGGTGGCCATTGGTTTCGGGCTGGATTGCCACTAACATCTTGAATAAACCTGGGCTTGGTGTCGGCGGTGGAACAAGGAGACTGGTGAGCGTGGGCGTATAAGACGAAATTGCAAAGTTCGAGATATCCTCGAGGTCGCCTAGGTTAAAATCATATATACCGGCTGCATGAATAGGAAGAAAAGAAAATAGCCCTGCTGGACACCACCACAGACGTGAAGGCGACTCAGATCTCTGCATATATGTGAATATATTAATATCGGAGCACTGCCAATCTACGGACCACGGACCTCAAGTTTCAGAGAACGAATCACGGGCTTGACTATGAGTGTCCAGAGTGTTGCAAGTACGTCACGGAAAACATGATCTGGATCACGAACAACCGTATGCACTTTCTGTCGTCCAAGATGCCTTTCCTGTGGGAAAAGAGGACCCGCATCGTCACGAAATGTTTGTGCTTTCTTAACAAGGGCTTGAAGAGTGACTGTAGTTTCATGAGGGAGGGAGGCAAGCGTGTTCGACACGGCACCACGTATGGAGTCAACGAGGGCTGTTACATCAGAAGACGAAAAAGAGGGAAGTGGTAGCTGCTTCACGCCGTCCATTGTGACGATCAAAGCATGACACGCGGTCCTGGTGGCATTCAGCAAGACAACGGGGCCATGAGCAGCAGCCTTCTGCAGAGCATTCAATTTCCTTGGAAGTAAAAATCCTTCAAATCCTTGTAATTTTCGAACTTCCCTGAGTGCTGCCAACCACTCCTCGTTGAGGTGGCGATACTGCGCTGCCTCCGCCTCTGTAGATATCATCATCTGCACGTCGTCAGATACGCCTTTCCGGGCATTGCGAAGTGACCCTTGCTCCAGGGCGCTTGAAATATCTAAGAGTCTTTGGGCCAATGGAGAATTGACTGATCGAAGCTCGTCAAAAGGAGTTCGCAGCTGCAGTGCCTGTGACCAAATAATGGACCTCCCTTCTTCTAGCAATTCGACTGCCTCTTCGTAACAACCAGCTCGAATAGCGCAAGCGGCAGCATCGCTCGAGAGAGTATCACCCCGCAGCTGCTCGGCAAGAATCTCCCTACGCGAGTGCATGTCCGAGGCCAACATCGCAACATGCGGCAAGTGTCCAACGGCAGTTCTATACGCTTCCAAGGCAGATGCGTGACCATTGACATCTGCATAACTCGCCCACATCCGTGCGGCTCGGAAACGATCCAACACAGGGGCAGGCTCACTGGTTGCCGCAGTGCGATAGGCGTCCATCGCAGCGTCCAAGTCATCAGGCTGTCCACTATCCAAACCCAAACTAGATCGTGCGAAAAGGTAGGACGCGAGCATGGCCAAATATCCACATTGACTGGGGTGAAACGAAGGCAAAACTGTGATGGCATCTCGCTGCAAGGAAATTGCCTCATCAAGATCCCCTACTCGTCCACTGTGCTCAAATCGGCTAAACAGAGTGCCTGCTAAGTTGTTTAGTACATCAGAGCGTTGGTAATGTTGCGCAGGTAACAGGCGAAGAGCTGATTGGTGATGAAGGATTGCCTCGTCAAGGTCATCCATCTGAAATTTGCGCTCAAACCGCGCTGTGAGTGCATTCGCCAAGTTGTTGAGCGAATCCGGGCGTAGAGGATGTTGGGCGGGCAACAGCTCTAGAGTGTTCCAGTGACACGAAATTGCTTCATTGAGGTCATCCGCATTACCGGTTTGCTTGAACCGAGTAAAAAGCGCATCTGCGAGATTGTTCAAGGACACTGGTCGTTTGGGATGCGGGGTAGGGCGCATCTCGAGGGTTTGCCGGTGCAGCGAGATTGCTTCTGAGATATCATCGACAAGACCTACTCGCCTGAACCGCTTGGAAAGTGCATTTGCCAGATTATTGACAAAGCTCGAGCGCTGCGGAAGTTGGGTGGGTGCCTGATCGAGCGCCGTCCGAAGAAGGGAGATAGACTCATCGAGGTCATCAACTGAACCTTTTTGATCAAATCGCATAGACAGTGCAATGGCTAAATTGTTGAGTCCAGTGGGGCGCTCAGGATGGGATGCAGAGAACAGTGTGAGGGCTTCACGATGGAGCTCAATCGCCTCATCAAGATCACCGACAGAGCCCATTTGTCGGAATCGCGAGAATAGGACTGAACCAAGGTTGTTTAGTGACACTGGGCGATCAGCATGTGGGACGGGGCGAAGAGCGAGGGCTTCTCTATGAAGCATGATGGCCTCCTCAAAGTCAGGTGTCGTACCCTTCTGGTCGAAACGCCACTGAAGTGCGTTCGCTAGATTGTTGAGTGAGTTCGGCCGGTTGATATCAGGAATAGGACGCAGCGCGACAGCCTCTCGGTAAAGTAGGATTGAACTTTCGAGATCGTCCATCGACCCTTTATGCTCATATCTTGTTGATAGAGCGCCTGCAAGACTACTTGTCAAAGTGGACCGGCCAGCATGTGAGGCAGGGTGTAGCGCGAGGATTTGTTGATAAAGCGAAATAGCTTCATCGAGGTCCTCGCTCAAACCAATGTGGTCGAATCGCATCATGAGAACACTGGTGAGATTCTCCAGTGAGGTGGAATGGTTGGGATTCGGGGCAGGGCGTAAGTGCAGGGCGTCTCGATGAAGAGCAATGGCTTCATTGAGGTCATCTGCCTGGCCATTCCGCTGGAAGCGAGAAACAAGGAAGCGTGCGAGGATGAACAGTAAGTCAGACCGATCAGGATGTGAAGCAGGTAATATCATCAGAGAATCTCGGTGAAGAGATATCAATTGTTCAAGATCCTCTGCTTGACCTTTGCATCCGAATCGAGTCGATAGCGAATCGATGAGATTCTTGAGTGATACAGATCTAGTAGGATGGGGAGGAGGAAAAAAGGTAAGAGCCTCCTGGCGGAGAGCGATAGCTTCATCAAGGTCATCCGCTACGCCCCTTCTGTGGTATCGGATAGAAAGTGCGGCTGCGAGGTTAGTGAGTGCATTTGAGCGTTGAGAGTGTGGCATGGGTAGAAGTTTGAGAATCTCTTCTTGGAATGATATAGCGTCTTGGAGATCCACGTCGCTTTGGAGGTGATGCGATCTCATCAGAAGTATATTGGCCAAGTTGCCGAGGACCTTGTAACGTTTGGGGTGCGCCGTATCCAGAAGCTGAAGGACTCCCTGCAGAGTTTCAACAGCGGCAGTTAATTTCTCCGCATTGCCAGATGAAGCGAGCTGCTCCAGAAGTATGTTAGCGTATCGAGCGATATCAAATGCTTGGGCAGCCTCGTAGTCATATCCTAGCTCGTGTGCGCGGAATCTGACGCACTCGGAGAGATCATGAGATTCGCCCATCAAGATGAACCTGGTGAGATGCGCCGCCGAGAGCTTTTTTAGCACCCGCGGTCTATCGGGATGGGAAGGAGGCAAGAGTACCAATGATTCCTGGTACGACGAGACAGCTTCTTCCAAGCTCGATACCTCATTCGCGTGGAAGAATAGTAGCACAAGAGCGTCACCGAGGTTGCTTAACAAAAACGATCGTTTGGGATCTGACAACTCGTGCAGCTGAATGGTCATGTGATAGAGGGAGATCGACGTGTTCAAGCTTGATTCCGAAGGCGCCTTGCAAAATTCGGCAACATAGACAAGTGCGAGTTCAGTCAATTGGGATGACTGTCCGTACAGAGCGGCACTGCGAAGGAACATGTCCTCACGCTGACGGAGGATGAACAAGTCAGCCTTTATTACGAGGGATGCTCGATGTCTGTCAACGTACTTTTGAACCGAGCTCCTGTGCCATATTCGCTTTCGAATTGATACCGTTCCACCCGATTTTTGAAGCCTTCTCCAGCAGGTCAATGGCCTCGTCCAATGGCCAGTCCAGCCCAGTCCGATAAAATCTTAAAATCAATGCCAGAGCGAAGTTGCTCATCAAGGCGGGTCGAGAGGAATGAGATATGGGGCATAGCTGAAGTGCTCCGTGGAGAAAGGGAAGAGAGTTGTCGAGTGATGAGAGCCGACCGGCCCCCCGGCATTCCACGAGAATAGACGTAGCGAGTTGTGAGGATCCGTCAGCATCGTCGCTTTGATCTTCAGAGTCGGGCATGATCTTAGATACAGCTGTCACCTGTTTGAAACAGAATTAGACATCAAGAGCTTCAACGAGAGTATAAAGATAAGGAGTGCACTTGATCTCGGATCATGCTCTCAAAGGATTCGGTTATCCCATCATCATTGGATTGATCCAATGAGGTCGTGTTGACATCGTTGGCGATCATGAACGTGGATGACGATCAATGTTGTTCGATAGGAAGGCAGAGGGTCAGAGTAGATTCGAGGTGAATGGTGTACGAATTGCTCAACAAGATCAGGGTATGAGGCAAGTTCAGGAAAGTCACACCACAGGCCAGACTCCCGCGTTTATGTGATGCTTTTGATATTGAGCGCCTAGGTGGCTGTGAAAACCGAGTCAGTAAATCGAAGCCAGCAGACATATATTATGAAACTTGCCCGTTGTCGTGACTACATCTCGACAAAACACGCACAGTTCGTTGTGAACGTTTCTGTGTCGCCGGAGAAAACTGATGGTTTTGCCGTCTATTGCGAGAGAAAAAAAAGCGTATCTAAGAGTGACAAATCCAAGAGCACCTGTATCGACAAGCTACATACGTCGGAGAGCTGCGCCGAATGCGATCATACAGTTCGAGAGTGATGGTCCTTGATCCTTGATCCTTGAGTTTAGTACAGGCAGGCTATCAGATTGGGCTCATATCGGTAAATGCACCTTATGATTTTCGAATCTATAGAATAAGCGCATATACGAGTGTCTACGACATAGAAGACATGGAAGAACGTATTTCCGTCTCCGAAAGAAAGTCAAGACAACTAACCGGTCATTCCTAGATGAAAAGGGTCGATGGTCGAGAGCTCGTTATCCTGAATGGTGAGGGACGCGTCCATGTCGAGAAGCGATCTGCATAGATTCTACTCAGGATGTCGGTGCCCGATGGCCAATACATCGATGTGAAAGAAGGAAGGTCATGGAAATGCGAGTTCGTGAGTGTCAGATCCCATGGAAAGAATGCGAACAGAAGTTGGCGAGGTACTGCTGCGGTAAAGCATCCGGCAAACTAGGCCATGGAATCACAATATACGCCATACCTATCTACCGATGGTTTTATGCAAAAATCGTTTCATGATGAGCTGGCGTGATTCCGAAGGTAAGAGTACACACTGTATCTGCCACTCGGCTTCGTCATTCTTCGAGCTGCTCTCCGTATCACGTTGCTACTGCTGTGCCCTGTCGCTTTCGACAGAATTAGATGTTCTTCGGTCTAAGAGAAATTGCGTGAATACGGAGAACTGATCGCCACAGCAGCAATGTTGACATAGGTTGACATAGATGGAAGAGGGTGGAAGAGGATAGGAAGAGAGTGGAGATGGACTTGATGAAACCCTGCGAAACCTAACCCTAGTCTCCCACGGGCTGCGGCAACGTGACGTTCGCCTAAAACTCTACCTCCAAGTCTCAGCTACCGCTCAAGCAACCAAGCACATCCATCTTTCCTTATCATCGTTTCAAGGGCTGAGATCTGAGACTAGTCACCCGTCTGATACATGGGTTCTGGAAAGCAGGCTTCAATGGCACAAATTCCAAGTGCAGACAGTTGATCGGTTTCTCAAGAGCGCGTCAGTCCAGGTCAGTCCCTCCTACAGTACCGTGTTGCTACCCTGACTCTTGACAGCTATGGCAAGTTATGGAACCACTTTGTATCAGTCCGGCAGACTCGTGCTTTGAAAGCGGTTCTCGACATGCCCCTTCGTTTCTTCGTTCCACATGCATTCACCCCCTTAGGTGTTCACAAGAAGCTTTAGTTTCGTCCATCCGGCGTCTATCCCACAACTACTGCAACTACTACGCGATTATATGGCGCGTTTTCCCTTTGCTATCAAGTGTTCCTGTCTTGTGGTCGACCTTGCGCGCCTTCTCACGGATACAGCCTCTGTCTTTGCTATCCATCGCATCCCGCGATGCAGGCTATGCAATTTTGAGCGCGAGACGTACTGTTCTCTCACGTTACGGGCAAGGCAGCTTTATATACAGACTTGATCATCATCGCATCTATGTCTTATAGGGGGCTAGGTTTACTCTTATACGAAAGCTGCATCTATTTTGAGTCTTCTGACCTCGATTGACTGCAGCGCCCATCTGTGCCGTTCACAGTGGATCCCGAGGAGAGGTAATATCTGTCTACGCCTCTCGTGACAGCCATACTTGGTTCAACTCAAACCGGTGCCAAGGTGCGTCATTAGCTGTTAATCTTAGTTGTTCCGGCCGGGCTGTATACTTGGATGGGCAGTTCTCAATGCTGTGCTTCTAAAGGAAAACGGCATAGCACAAGTATTGATCTGCAGTGTTTCCCATCCGGTACACATTGCTATAAGCTCTAAGAATGCAACAAAAATCAACATGCAGACAGCTCATGGTGCTGGAGTAGAAAAGCGATCTCTGTTGGACTGATTTCCCACAATTGCCTGAGTGCACCACGATGTCTAGCCTCGAAAAGATCTCTCCAAAGTCAGTCCTCATCGTCTTTCAATTCGTGACTGACATTGAGCCATTATACTCCCTCACAGTCATCGCATTTTTGGCCTCATTATTGGAATCGATAAGGTACGGCATCCACATCACATGTGCATGTCATGCATCTCTACTAATTTCGACGTTCAGTACCTTTACTCAGAGAACGAAGATTTGACTGGATGCGTGGAAGATGCCACATCAATGCAAGCATTCCTCATTAACAATCTTCACGTACCCGCATCACAGATCGTTCTTCTCTGCGACATGGATGCCACCCGAGCAAACATTCTTTCGAGTTTCAAAGCGCACTTCACCGAGAATCCAAAGATTCATGAAGGTGACGCCATCATCTTCTTCTACGCAGGACATGGGGGCCGTACGGTGGCACCGCAGGAGTGGAACACAAGTGACCGTTACATCGAGACCATCATTCCTCATAACGAAGGAAGCAAAGATAGTCAAGGCGATCCTATCGCCGGGATCCCAGATCGTACGGTCAATGCACTCCTTCGTAACCTGGCCTCTGTGAAGGGGAACAACATTGTGAGTCTCGTCGTGAATGCGCATTCACTTGCTGTGCTAACCTTCGTCCTAGACTGTCATATTCGATTCTTGCCATTCTGGCGGCATAACTCGCGAAGCCCTCGACGCTCCTCTCCGTCAGCTGCGCGCTCGTTTCACCCCCAACTCTGCTCCAATCAGTAGTGGCACCGACAAGGATATCTGGTTGGGCGATCATTCTCGTAACGCTGCGCACAAACTTCCGTCTGGATTCCGATATCACACCATGTCTTCACATGTCCTTCTGGCTGCTTGTCGCGCGGAGGAACAAGCCTTTGAAGACCCTGTAGCTAGTCCTGCATCCGGGGTCTTCTCTGCTGCGCTTCTCCAGTGCTTGAAAGTGGTGCCACTCGAGTCTGTCACGTACTGGGCTTTGTTCGACCAGCTGAACACCCGTTTGTTCAAAGAATGTCCTAGCCTTCGCCTCGTCCAGAACCCACAATGCGAAGGAGAGAACAAGGACCGAGTTCTGTTCGATGGCAAAAGCGATGGGCATGGGAAAAGAGGATTCAAGTTGATAGTAAACAATGAGGGGAAGCTCAAGGTCGACGCTGGTAGAATGCACGGTGTCGACCTTGGGACAGAATTCTTAATCCAAGATGCTGTCGGCAACACCTCTGCTCGGATCAACGATAGGTTCCTAGTAGCTCAAGAAGTTTGGGCCGGGACAACCATCTTAGGCAGACGACCTGGAGATTCAGAGTTCGCTATCCAAATAGGAGCGAGAGCTTTCATTTCGAGATTCACCCATGATGAATCGAAATTGAGGGTTTATCTCGAGGAGCCAGAGGGTGACTCGCCCTTCCAAGGGGAGGTTCGCCTCATGAGCCGACCTGATGAGTCGCAGCATCCTGAATACAGAATAATCCTGGTTGATTCTCGCTCTGATGCTGATGTCGTTCTTAGGCAAGGGGCGAGCGGAGACGTCATCATCGAGAGGTTGGATCCGCTCCTATCAACATATGCTGATCGCACGATTCACATAAAAAAGCCTGGGAGCCGACTCGAGCATCTTCCCTTCATTCTTGACGCAGTGGCCCATTTCAAGTATCATCTCGAACGTCATCATCTCAGCGAGACGCTTCGCACTGTTTCCGCACCTCACACAGACGATCCACTCTCGGGCATCACGATCCAAATCCATCGTTTGAGCAAAGAACCAGACGATCGTGTTTTGAATTTGGATGCAGGAAATCTACTCGTCGATAATCACGCAAACCTGGTCTCAGATGAAGAGGCTGACTACGGCATCGCGATCGTCAATAAATCCGGTTACGACTTATTTCCCTACCTGTTCTACTTCGATCCGTCTGACTACAGCATACAGGTAGGTCGCCTCGGAAATGGCTTCACAGCTGAATAATAATGATTTTTTTTGCAGGCATTATATCTTCCTCCCTCCCCCACAATGTCCCCACCTCTTCGTCACATGTCCAATGTCACTATCGGATATGCAGCAGACGGATACGATCCCGTCATCTTTTTCCTCCACGGAGGGGCCCAGTCGGATACCGGGTTTCTCAAGTTGTTTGTATCGACAAAATATAGAAATTTGGAAGTAATCGCACAAGAGTCACCCTCCGCCACCTTTTCTAGAGGAGATAAGAAGAGGGAGAGCCGAGATGCCAATGTCTGGGGATCATGGATCTCCGCTATAACGGTTACGAGCTCGTCTGTCGCAGGCGATTCCGCCTAGTAGGTCAGAGTCGTATGCTCCACCGTAGATATGGATTGTCGGAGGTTGGGGTCAAGTATATGCGAATCATGGGTTCAATAGGGGTACTTCGCTGTGATGTCCTTTTAGTACGACGCCCTGTATATTCTGCTAATCACTGTTACGGGGCTTTGGGCGGGGGAGGAACCTCTGCTAGTCAATAGTCATATTAGTAGATACTGATGTACGGTAGGTAACATTCCTTTCTGTCCTGCGCGACAGCCGAAAATCTGGATGAGCTTCATAGTCGGGCGAGTGGGAGGGGGATACTCTAGTAGAGCGCGTGCCTGATTTGCTCGGCTACTCGGTAGCGGAGCCGGAATCGCGTCACTCAACCCGGGTTAGGGTTTGGGCGATCCCAAGCTCCTCGACAACTCATTGCTCAACAAAACGGTTCTCTCATCGCGGCTTGCCACCTAGGTTGTCTTGCGTTCTGACTACGTGTCAAGAACACCCGAGTGCTCATGATTCTCTCATAAATCATCTCTTTCCATGACCACCGACTAATACTCGGTACTTTATCAAGACTGCAAGCTCATCATCTGTTCACAGTTGGAATATGGAAGTCGAAGCTTGAAGTGAGGCTTGGGCGTATGCGCTCACGAGGTGCGCATGGTGATCATTTCTTCAGAAGGCGCAGTTTTGACGTTACATATACAAGGGCCAGAAATATGCACCAGCGCTTGCTTTTATGAGCGCTCTCCCCTCTATCTCCATTCACATCATATGGTTCTGTCTTCTTATGATATCGGCTCGTACCAGTAGCTGTGCTTGCCAATTGATGGCAGGTACATGCCGAGCACAGCAGAGGCTGCGACCAGTGAATCCATTTTGATGTGAACATGGAATAGGCGACACAAAAGAGGATCAAACGCATGGACGAAAATAAGGTGAGAAGTCTGATTTCAACACCTCTTCCTATTTTTTGCGTTATAACTCTCAACTTAGCGTCAGCTTCCTAAGATCACCCACAACCTTCCCCTCAACAGCCAGTCTGATCCATCGAATTTCACAAGAGGCGTACCAGCCGCATCCCAAATTGCAGGCACTGCAGGCATTGGTTCGAACGCGTTGATGCCCGAACTCCACGTGCGTATTCGCCTATCGAGTGGGTTCTTGTTTTCAAACTTTCTTAGGACAACGCGGGCACGGACACAAGCGATAATAGCAATACGGAGTCAGACTCACATCGGATATACGAGTCTGCCAATCTTCAATTCAAGCACTGCGAAGAATACGCCCGTATATCCGCTTTCAGAAGAGCTTTGGAAAGCCTTCAATGGTCTGACGACCATCCACGATCAGATCCGTTGGAAGCACTAGCCCTCGCTTTGCAGAGCAAATTAATTCAAGAGGATCAAATCAATGCGTTGAACGTTATCAAGGCACTAGGAGTCGTTTTTAATGTATGGTTGACTAGTGAGAAGTCTGAGAATGAGGTCGTACACAAAGGAGAATATGCAGTTGGCCACCACCTCGATACCGCGATCATTCTGTTCCGACAGGCTCTTCAGCTTGGTCAATCGACTGATACTGAACGAACAAAATCAATCAGTGACCTTATCGACTCCCTGTTTGCCCGTTTTCTCCATGCACATCAACTTCAAGACTTGGATGAAGTGATGTCTATCTGGCAGGATGTTGATCGACTCACATTTGATTCCTCTCGGTCGTTGCTGTTTTCGACGGCTACCGCTGCTTTGTCCACGAGGGTCCATTTGATGGTGAGAAACAATGATTCCTCTACAAAAATTCTCCCGCATGCTAACTCGAACCATACATCAGGATGCAGATGCTTTTCGATTGGCTCGGCAAGGCGTTGCTTTTTTCAAGCATTTTCAATCCTCAGGAAATAAAATGGAGCTTGATACTGCGGTCACTGTGTTAAAGGAAGCCCATAAGACATTACGCGTCGATCATCCAGAGCGGTACAGGATAACAAATCGCTTGGCGCGCACGTTGTTCACCAGGTTCAAGGAGACTGACGGTGACTCTGACCTCGACGATTGTATAACCTTGTATGGCGACCTCATCAAGCTGTTACCCAGCGCGCATTCTAGTCGATTCAGCATATTGTGGGAATTTGCCATTGTACTTCCAGAACGATTCGAACGGACACACGAGCTAGATGGTCTCAGCAAGGCAATCTCGCTTCATGAGGAAGCCCTGACTCTCCGCCCTATCCCACATCCCGATCGTCCAGGGTCGTTGAACAAACTCGCCAATGGACTAATGATGCGGTTCGAGCAGACAGGACATGCCGCAGACCTTGAAGGCGCTATTTTGCATCACCGGGAAGCCTTGACGCTCCGCCCTGTCCCGAATCCTGGTCGTCCGGCGTCATTGAACAATCTGGCCAACGCAATCTTGACGCGATTTGAGCAGACAGGAAATGCCGTCGACTTTGACGAGGCAATCTTGCTGTATCGAGAATCCCTGACGCTCCGCCCTACCTCGCATCCTTCTCGTTCAGGGTCGTTAAGCAACCTTGCTAATGCGGTCTGGACGCGATTCCAACAAAGAGGTCAGGTGGAAGATCTTGAAGAGGCGATCTCGCTTTACCGAGAAGCCCTGGCGCTCTGCTTTACCTCAAATTCTGATCCTTCAGACCCATCGAACAACCTTGCTGGCGCACTCTTTACACTATTTCAGCAGAGAGGGCAGGCGATAGACCTCGAGGAGGCTATCATCCTTCACCGAGAAGCCCTGAGACTCCGCCCTGCACCACATCCTAATCGTCCTATCTCATTAAATAACCTCGCCAATGCACTCTTGGCGCAATCTATACACACACGTCAGGTCGCTGACCTTGACGAGGCAATTTCTCACCACCAAGAAGCACTGGCGCTCCGTCCTGCCTCGCATCCGAATCGTACAGGTTCCTTGAACAACCTTGCCAGTGCCCTCTTGATTCGGTTTAAGCAGATAGAGCAAGCTGCTGACCTCGAGACAGCAATTTCCCTTCACCGAGAATCCTTGACGCTCTGTCCGGCCTCACATCCTGAGCGTTCAGCCTCGTTGAGCAACCTTGCCGGTACGCTCTTGACCCGATTCAGACAAGCGAACCAAGTCGTAGATCTCGAAGAAGCAATCTCGTTCCTCCGAGAAGCCCTCATACCCTGTCCCGCGTCGCATCTCAATCGCTCGGGCTCACTGATCAGCCTCGCCAATGCACTCTTGGTGCGATTCGGGCAAACAGGACAGATAGAGATGGAAGACCTCGAAGAGGCGAATCTGCTGCATCGGGAAGCCTTGGACCTCTGCCCAGCGTCGCATCCTGACCGTCTGGGTTTATTGAATGGACTGGCCAATACATTGCTGACGCGATTCAAAAGGACAGGTCAAGTAGTCGATATCGAGGACGCAATCTTACAATACCGAGAAGCCCTGCCATTCTACCCTGCCTTCCATCCTGATCGTGTGGAGCCATTAAACAACCTAGCCAGTGCACTTGTGATACGTTTCGGGCAAACGGGACAAGTAGTAGACCTCGAGGAGGCAATTTCTATCCATCGAGAAGTCCTAAATCTCTGCCCTTCATCACATCCTGATCATTCGGGCTCGTTGAACAACCTTGGCAGTGCACTCTTCACACGGTTTGAACAGACAGGCCAAATGGTGGACCTCGAAGAGGCTATTTTGTTGCTTCAGGATGGCTTGGCTCTTCGCTCTTCCCCGCATCCTGATCGTTCGAGCTCGCTGAACAATCTTGCCAATGCACTTTCGACACGATTTGATCAGACAGGTCAGATAGTGGACCTTGAAAACGCAATAACGCTTCAGCGAGAGGCCTTGAGCCTCTGCCCTGCCCCGCATCCTGGTCGCTCGAGCTCACTGAACAACCTTGCAAACTCACTCATCACGCAATTCGAGCAGACGGGCAAGGCGACAGACCTCGAGAAGGCAATATCACTCTACAGAGAAGCCGTGCTGCTCCGTCCTGCATCACATCCTGATCGTCCAGCGTCATTGAACAATCTCGCTAACGCTTTCTGGACACGATTTCAACAGGCAGGTAAGGCAGTAGACCTTGACGAAGCAACTGCGCTTCACCGAGAAGCCCTGGATCTCCGCCCTGCCTCGCATCCGGATCGTTCGGGATCATTGAACAACCTTGCCGCTGCACTGCGGACACGATTTGAGCAGACGGGCCAGGTCGTCGACATCGAAGAAGCAGTTTCACTTCACCGAGAAGCCCTTACTCGGTTTTCTTTCCCTCACCCTGGTCGGTCGGCCTCATTAAACAACCTTGCTGCCACACTTTTGACGCGATTCGAGCAGTCAGACCAGAAGGAAGACCTCGAGGAAGCAATCTCGCTCCACAGAGAGGCCCTTACACTGTTCCCCTTCCCGCATCCGAACCGTCTCATCTCGTTGAACAACCTCGCTGATGCACTCACTATGCGTCAGGCGGTAGACCTAGAGGAGGCAATCCCGCTATACCGAGAAGCTCTGACTCTATGTCCTGCATCGCATCCTGACCTTCCAGCCATGCTGAGCAACCTCGCCAAGGCAGTCTGGACACGGTTCGAAGAGACGGGTCAGGCTCTAGATCTTGAGGAGTCGATCACGCTTCAACAGGAAGCCCTTGGACATCTTCCCTCATCCCATCCTAATCGATGTACTGGTCTACGAGGCTTGGCCTCTTGTCTCTGCACAAAGTACGATTTGATGGATGCCGATGCGTGTTGTGAGCATTCACTGGATACAGCCATGGAATCATTTCGTGCTGCAGTACAATGTGAAACAGCATCAGTACTGGATCGCCTGAGGGCCGCTGGAGAGTGGGCGCGTCGCGCCGACAATGCAAACCATGCATCTGCGCTAGAAGCATATCAAGCTGCGTTTCATCTCTTCCCTCATAATGCGATGCTAGCTTCCAATGTAAAATATGAACATCAACTGCTCGTCGAAAAACTTGGCAGCCGTCAACTTGCCAGCGCTGGTGCTGCTTGTGCTATTCGCTTAGGCAAGTTTGAGCAGGCTATCGAGATACTCGAAGAAGGAAGAGCCATTTTCTGGTCGCAGGCCCTGCAGTTTAAAGCACCTATGGATAACCTTTCTCAGGCCCACCCGGCACTCGCACAACAAATGCAAGAGATCACCCAGGCCCTTGAGCAAAGGTCATTTCATGAAGGTTCTAGGAACAGCCGTGATAACATGCGAGGCGTAGCAAAGATGGAAGTCGAGGCAGCACACTTCCGCAGACTCCATAAGGACTGGTTAGCGATACTAGAACGAGTTCGGACACTAGAAGGCTTCGAAGAATTTTTGCTACCGAAGAAACTGGAGTCATTGAAGAGGGCCGCAGCTCACGGGCCCGTTATTCTCCTCACTGCCACCGAGTCTTCATGCGACGCATTGATCGTCACATCGACTGGTGTCGAGCATGTTCCGCTTTCTGCTGACTTGACTGGTCTCGATGTCCGAAATCTCGCCATCGCTATCCAAAACACCTTAAGGATGGTGCGAGACACGTTGCCGCAGATAGTGCAAGCCTCTCTTGAGTCACTCTTCCAGAAGGTCCAAGGGACCCGCGACAATGTTCCCACTGAACACGATCGACACCTTGGCAAACGGAAGACTACACAATCACGGAGTACTGATGATGTTTTTCGAGGCGTCTTAGCAACGCTTTGGAGGTTCGTGGCCAGCCCAGTGATTCACCGCTTGAGATTGGAGGTAGGAACTCTCCACGAAGATGTTCCGGCACTCATATCGTACTCACTTTCATGTGTTTCAGAGATCCGAGTTGCCAGTCAAACGTGTATGGTGGTGCCCAACTGGATTTTTTACACTCCTTCCTATTCATGCAGCTGGAATATATGACCCCAAAATGGGAGGTCTCGACAATACATCGAATTATATGATATCGTCATACACGCCTACACTCAACACCTTGCTTGCCTTCCCATCCCCACCAAGTGCAAATCCTTTCAAGATGCTGGTGGCTATACAGCCCGAAACACGTGGTTATTCTTCTCTTCCTAGCACCCGAGACGAAATGCGCAAAATCGAGGCACGTGTGTCTCCGTCATGTCTCGTTAAGCTAGGTCCTTCGTCTGTGCAGGAGGTGCTGGACTATCTTTCTGATGTTTCTATCGCCCACTTCGCATGCCATGGCATTCAAGATGAAGACAATCCATTGGATAGCGCTCTTCTTCTCGACGATGGTCCATTGAAGGTCTCCAGAATCATGACGCAGCCTCTGCCAAACGCGTCGCTGGCTTTCCTCAGTGCCTGCCAGACCGCGACAGGTGATTTAGAGTTCCCAAATGAAGCCTTTCATCTCGCAGCAACAATGCTATTCTCTGGATTCCGCGGAGTAGTTGCTACTATGTGGTAATTGACATCCTCATTCATCCTCTTTTGACCCTTTATTCACTCGTGGCGCAACAGGTCAATTTGCGACGACGACGGGCCCGAAATTGCAGATGAATTTTACGGACATCTTTTCCGTGAAAACAGTTCGTTCGTCGACACGACCGAAGCTGCTCGAGCGCTTCACCTTGCGGTTAACAAGCTGCGCATAAAGTTTAACAATGGGTCCTTCGCACGTTGGGTGCCATTCGTCCATTATGGGTTGTAGTCGGCGAACTCAAAGATGACTCCGCGTATGCTCAATTCAACTCGTCCTATTCTCTTGACGACAATACGATCCGGCAAGAGTCAAGACGCACTGTCTATAAGGGTAAGGAAATTGGCCTGAAACCTAGAGTCGAGACGGTGAACCGAGCGCGTTGGAGGGAGTGACTGGCCAGAGTGTATGATCACGGATGTTGCCTAATGCATTCCGCGTGGGGTTTTGATCGTAGCCCATCCAGGTTTACTTAAGATTACTCGCAAAGTTCCTCGAGGCCTGATCGTGACTACAGGAAGCAGAGAGAGGTCATCGTGAAAGGATAAAGAGCACAACGTCAACAATGTTGAATGAGCCCTAATTGAAGTGATTTACTGATCACCTCCGACATACTGAGCTTCCGAAGCTCAATCGGCTTGTGTGTGCCGATTGCTCTATGAGGACGCCTGCTACCAGCCTCTGCTCCGTCCAGTGTCTTCCAGCACTGTGCGAGACAGCATAGTATGACGTTCGGTCCGAATTCCGAGACGCAGGCCTGCTATGCGCGCATCTACGCGAGTGCATTGTCGTCAGACAAAGACATCTGGGGAAGGGAGATATGAATTCGATAACGCAAGACAACGTGAAAAGCGTACCGAAACAGAATTCATTCACGATGATCCGCCCAACTCATCGGCATACCTTCCTGCAAGCATGAGCTGTAGTGTGCGTTACTCTATGACATCTGACAGATATGAGGCATCATGACGCGAAGATCGCTGACCCTCGGGTCACTGCAAGGACTTGAAGAGAATGTCACTGGAGGGTGGAAGACTGCCGGGTGGAAGAGTATGGCGCCGGCATAATTCGGGTTAGGGTTGGCAACAACTCAAAATATTCGACGTTTCTGATCCAACGGTCGGATGTCCAGCAGGGATCGTGCTGTGATACTAAGACATGGCTGCATGACTGGTACTCTCTCCGTTGACCGATACTTGTAAACACGCACAGAACCAGATACGACATCGGATTCCAACAAACCAGGACACCTCGCTCAAGACTTTGCGAGGAGACATGCAGATTTTGAGTAGAAGTTGGCACATCAAGAGTACATCATGTATGCATTTCCCTTTTTCCTTCTGTGACACAATATTTGATATCACGCATACATTCAGACCATCAGACGTTCAAACAACCGTGTTTCCGATCAGTATAGCGGAAATACTTCAGTAACGGACCGAATGTTAAATTGTGCAGTGATTGAAGGGCGATTTCACTCAAAGAGCATGAGGCGAGGATCAAGATATGATTTTTCATCGTGACTGCTTCTAAGTCAAACCAATTGGTATGTGTTGAGATATTGAAGTTAGGACTAGAGAATGGTTGCGGCCTCACTTCGGTTTTCGGTCGTGACTCGACTTCTGTTACGTTGCCTATCCGGATCCGGTCTCTTGATTCACACTCATCCCTGCTGTTCCGCTCTGTTGTCAGCGTTGATACTGAACTCCAACCACACTCAAATTGATCCATCAGATCCCTGTAACGTCTTTCCAAATACATATCTCTCCAATCAGCACGAATTCATGGATACGGTAAGTTCAACATAAGTTCAACAACTCTTGGCTCTCAATGGTCCGTGCTGATTTTGCCGATGCCAGGTATTGATGGAACTTCAGGTTTGTGTTTGCGCATCGTGCGTCTCGGATCGGTCTGATGATACTCTTGCAGAAACGGGTAGAAGGGCCTGTTGCGGACGGCAGTGATCAAGATATCGATGCGGACGAGATAGACATGCTTGCAGATTCTATTGTCAAGGAATGCAGAGACATGAGTCCACTCTCATCTTTGGACACTGCTCTTTATCTTCTTCGCCAGGCCCTTGATCATCGTCCTGCACCTCATCCACGTCGCAGTGATTCGGTAAATCACCTCAGCCTTGCTTGTTTGCTTAAGTTTTTCTGGACGGGTCAGATCTCAGTATTAGACGAAGCCAGACTGTTAATGGAAGCCCAGCCTACCAGATCTACGTTTGAGCAACAGACAATTGAGGGAGGAGGGTTTGGAGGACATAAGCTACAAGTGCGTCAGTAACGACTATCGCCCATAACATTCATAGCGAACGCTTCACAGGAGCACAACAATAGGATCGACACCTCTCTGTTCAATGAGGACGACATTTCTGCGATGACCGATCTTGCTCTTGCCACAGTGACTGAATTCTGCCAGTCTGCCTCGATTTCAAGTATCAACTCTGCGATATTCTTATATCGCCAGGCTATACAAGGGCGCGGACCATCGGATCCAAGAAACATATCTTCCATGTCTGGTCTCTCTGATGCACTCGTTGCTCGTTGGTTCCATAATCGACAATCTCAAGATTTAGATGAGACGGCATCAGTTCTACAAGACGCTCTACGCCTTTCGCTTACATCTCATTCTGATTCATCATATCTACAATCAAGGCATCTCGCTGTCATCATCGCGAGATCAATATCGAACGGGCGGGGCGATAACTTCCTCTGGGTAACTCGTCTGCGCGTTCAGCGACCAAACGTGCATACTCAGGATGAAGAAGCACATCGTTTATCTCGGCAAGGTGCTGTCATCGCCATGCAAAGCTCGTTGTCAGGAAACGTAGCAGATCTCGATAAGGCAGTCATGCTCCTCGAGAAAGCGCTCCGTATTGTAAGTGTGGGGCATCCCCGGCGACACGAGATAGTAGGAAATCTGGCCACTGCACTTGAAATCCGATCCCAAAAAACTGGTCACCTATCCGACTTGCCTCGCGCTATAACACTGCTACAAGAGATCGTCAAAGTCCTACCGCCCACCAACCCTGATCGATCTACGGCACTGAATAATCTGGCGAGCATACTCATGACGCGATTCCAGCAGACAGCTCAGATGGCGGACTTGGAGGAGGCAATTATGCTTTTCCAACAAGTTCTTACTCTCCATCCTTCCTCGCATCACATGCATTCGACTTATAACTTAGCAAATGCACTCTTGATGCGATTCAAACAATCAAGACAGGCAGTGGACCTTGAAAAAGGAGTTTTACTTTGCCGAGAAGCCCTTGCATCCTCTTCTCCACGGCATCCAGAGTACTCTGCTCTGTTGGGAACCCTCGCAATGGGAATATTTATGCGATTTGAACAAACAGGCCAACCGGCAGACCTGGAAGAGACGATTCTGCTTCATCGAGAAGCGTTGCCCCACATCCCTGTTTCACACTCCAGGCGTCCTTATTTATTGGGAACTCTCGCGAAGGCACTCTTGGAACGATCAGGTCATCCAGAGTGGACGGGTGTAGCTGAGGCGATTCTGCTTTACAGAGAAGCCCTCATGCTCCGACCTGCTCCACATCCCGAGCGTTCGACATCCTTATGCAATCTTGCGAATGCGCTCCTGATGCAGCTCGAGCAGCCGGGTCATGCGGGAGACCTGGAGGAGGTACTTTCGCTTCAACGAGAGGCCCTTGCGCTCTGCCCCGTCCCACATCCGGAACGTGCAGTCTCACTGCACTATCTTGCAAAAGCAATACACAATCGGTTCGAGGAGGCGGGTCAATTGGTAGATTTAGATGAGGCAATCGCGCTTCACCGAGAAGCTCTTACGTTACGCCCTCCTCCACATCCGGAACGTTCACAATCATTGGATGGAATCGCAAACACCTTATTGACGCGATTCCAACAAACAGGTCAAATGATTGACCTCGAGGAGGCGATCATGCTTTTTCGAGAAGACCTTATGCTTCATCCTGCTCCGCTTCCCGATCGATCAGCTGTGTTAGGGAACCTTGCCAATGCATTCTCGACGCGTTTCCAGCAGACAGGACAGATAGGAGACTTAGAGGAGACCATTCGACTCAATAGAGAAGCCCTCACCTTGGTTTCTACCACGCACCCTAGTCGCTCAGGATTGTTAAACAACCTCGCAAATGCGGTGTCAGTACGATTCAAGCAGACAGCCCAGGCAGCAGACCTAGAGGCTTCAATCGATCTTCACCGCGAAGCCCTTGCTCTATCTCCTTTCCAACATCCTGATCGTTCGACCGCGCTGAATAACCTCTCAGCTGCAATCTCGACACGGTTTGAACAGACAAGACACATGGCCGATCTGGAGGAGGCGATTGTGCTTCTGGAAGAGTGCCTCGAGCTCCGACCTGATCCACATCCCGAGCGTTCGACCTCCTTAAGCAACCTCGCCAATACATTTTTCTGGCGATTTGACCAGACTGGGAGGGAGGAAGATCTGGAGAAATCAATTGCACTTCACCGAGACGCCCTTGCGCTCCGCCCTCACCCCCATCCCGATCGTTCTGCCTCGTTGAACAACCTTGCAAATGCGGTCTTCAGGTTATTTTCCCAGAAGCATCGCACAGTTGATTTGGATGAAGTAATTTCACTTCGCCGAGAAGTCCTCGATTGTCTCCCTACGTTTCATCCTGCTCGATGTCTATCGTTCAAGAACCTGGCCTTCTGCCTCTGCACAAAGTCAGGCGCAAGCGACGTGCCTTCCGATTCGGACCAGCTACTGGATATAGCCATGAATTTATTTCGTAGCGCACTGTCATGCGACACATCACCTATACTGGATCGCCTAAATGCAGCTGGTTTGTGGGCAAATCAAGCAGATATCTACCAGCATTCATCTGCTTTAGACGCATATCAGGCTGGTATCCAATTTTTTTCTCAGGCTGCAATGTTAGCTCCCGACATCAAAGCACGACATCGGCTAATGGCAGACCGACTAGGTACTACCAATCATGTCAACAGTGCTGCGGCTTGCGCTATCCGGTTGGGTAAGTTTGATCAGGCCGTCGAGATGCTTGAAGAAGGCAGATCCATCGTTTGGTCGCAGGTCTTGCAACTTCGCACCCCCTTGGATGATCTACGGCAGGTGCATCCGGAGCTCGCACAACAACTGCAAGATCTTTCTCGTGATCTGGAGCAAACTTCGTTGCATCAAGTCTCAAGGAATGTCCGGGACACTGAGCAAGGAATGATGGCAATTGAGGCTGAGGCAACACGATTCCGCCAACTTCACGAAACCCGGTTAGAAACTCTGGGGAGAGTTCGGGCACTGGAAGGTTTCGAGAACTTTTTGCTACCACAGGGGCTAGTGTCGTTGAAGAAAGCCGCGATGCATGGCCCGGTCATTATCATCAATTCCACACAGTCTTCGTGTGATGCGCTGATAATCACATCAACCAGTGTGGAGCATGTCCCGCTCTCCTCTAATTTGACCGGTCTGGATGCAGTAGTTCTTGTAAAGTCCATCATGCATACGACGGGCTTTAAAGGATCTGCTCCTCTTCCTCAAGAACTTCAAATACCTCTTGCATCGCTTGTTCAAGATGCGGTACAAACCCGTGAACCTACTTTGGGTGGACAAGATCGGCATCTTGGCCGACGCAAGACTCATCCAGCAGCTATGCAAGATCCTGATGATGTGTTCCGTAGTGTATTGGCAACGCTATGGAAATTTGTAGTTCAACCAGTAATACTCAGATTAAATCTCGAGGTAAGAGTCTATGTTGCGACAGATGTTACTTGTGCTCACTTAGGATTTCTGTGAACAAGAGGTGTGAGTCACCGCCACGCGTTTGGTGGTGTCCGACTGGTCTTTTTGCATTTCTGCCGATTCATGCAGCCGGCATATATGATGCGAGCATGGGCGACATGGATAATGCATGCAACTACATGGTGTCCTCTTATATTCCGACATTAAATTCTCTACTCGTTCCGCCGCCGGCCCCGACTGTCAAGTCTTTCAAGATGTTGGCCGCGATACAGCCCCAAACTGTGGGCCAGATTCCCTTGCCCCAAACTCGTCAGGAAATGACTCAAATTGAGAAACATGTGCCTGCCTCTTCTCTCATCAAGCTGGGTGATTTCGGCTCTCCACAATCCAGTATTGAGGCAGTTCTTAGTCACCTTCCTCATGTTTCTATCGCTCATTTCGCATGCCATGGCATTCAAGACAAGCTTGATCCACTGAACAGCGCTCTTATCTTTGACGATGGCCCTTTGAAGGTCTCTCGGATTATAATGCAGCCTCTGCCCCAGGCGTCGTTAGCGTTTCTCAGCGCTTGCCAGACCGCGATGGGGGCTCTGCAACTCCCTGATGAAGCCTTTCATCTGGCAGCGACGATGTTGTTCTCTGGGTTCCGCGGAGTGGTCGCTACGATGTGGTGAATACCATTAATCACTTGACCATGCTTGATTCGGTGTAACATCCTTCAATAGGTCAATTTACGACGATGATGGTCCCAAGATCGCCGATCAATTCTATGGTCACCTCTTCCGCGGTCATGAAGATGGCTCGGGCCTTGATACGACAGAAGCCGCTCGTGCTCTCCACCTCGCCGTGAACAAGCTGCGCGTCGAGTTGAATAACGCATCCTTTGAACGTTGGGTGCCGTTCGTTCACTATGGGCTGTAGTTGACGGCTGGCACAAAAGTCTCGATGTTAAGCACTCAGGATCAGAGAGATAAAGAAGACCAAGTAATGCATTATAACGCGGGGTTGATAACTCGAGGTCTGACGGGCTTTCCCACCGAGAACCAAGACGAGCTATAGACGGTATGATGAAATATGATTTGAGAATGCAGGAAGGACGCGACTCACGTTCCAGACTAGCGTCTCCACTTCAAAGATATAGTCTTCGAATTATCTTTTTTACTGTTCTCATAGATAGAGTACTTATTGCCCGAGTTTGCTTTGAAGGAGTCTAAGACATTCTTGCGCGTCTTCAGAGGGGGTCAAAAACAGGGATTCAAGATGAAAGAAGCTATGAACGGAGAGAGGGGAGAGGGCGGGAGAGGGCGCACAACGTATTGATGCGTTTCATGACCGCATTCGTTCAGATGATTCCGATCTACTCTTCCACGAGTAACTTGTCCGTGTTCGTAAATGCTCCGTCAAAGGCCTTTTTTGATTCATAGAGCGCTTAATATAGTCCGAGGCGTTTCTTAATCATCCAGCCAACAACGCGACACTACAATATTGAGACTTCTTTTAAGCTTGCAGTATCGCGGATGGTCATCAGCGAATGTTGTGAAAAGATTGACAAGAGATACTCACCATATCTTCAATATAATATGTCCCAGGTAGTCAGATTAAGATTCTTAGATCGGAGAAGAATTGACAGACTTACAAGAGTAATTTCATGCGGAATTCAAACTGCGAGCCTCGTCTCTTTCATGGAGACTTGGTCGGGCTTCCCGTCGATTCTTGGATCAGGAGCTACCGCAAGAAATATCGCGGACTGACTGCCGCCCGCCAAGGTGGCTTCCGGCACCGTAGCGAAGTGTATACCGGTTGGTCTACTACCCTCTACCACCACACTGGTCGTATTCCAGACAGTCTTTTCGAGACTGACCAAAACGATCACAAGCGTTGGGTATATAGCCTAGTCATATCAATGAGACCTTAAGTGCAAATATATTCAGAATATAACTGTGCCTACCGCAAGCTGCACGCACACTGCCATAAAAATGGAGTCAACGGCCGATCCACCAGTCCCAGGAATGTTAACGTATATGCCTATGATAAGGGTGATCTGGCCGAACAACAGAAGTTTAAGCATTCGAATCTGGGACTGTAAAATAGACATCATGTTTGACCCACCCACAATATACAATAGAGCAAGCCAGAGCCGACAAGTAACGCCAGGATTTTCTGTATTTTTGTAGGTCTCTTCAGAGAGCCAAGGTTAGACCTGATGGATTTTTGATGTTTCCTGGTTAACCATCAGAGCATTGATCGTTTTAGACTCCAAACATGCAAAACTGACCATGCCTTATACGCGATGAGCGATGTAGCCACCATGTTTGTCGCCAATGACAGCGCCCAGCTTGTTTGCTGCATCCTAGCCCCTATCACGTCTATTACCTCCACATCCCCATACGCAAGTCTGATTCGAAGGCCGCAGGCAGTGATCACCACAGCTACGGAATGAATATGAGCTCTTGATTGATCAGAGGAAAACTGAAGGGATATACCCAAAGTACTGGCTAATAGAGACATAGGAACGATCATCAGTTTTCGATTATCGTTCCACAGGGTCCAGGCCCTCCATACAACAATCATATCACCAACGACATACTGAGAATAACATCGTATTGCTTCAGAGTTTGAACGTAAAAAAAAATGGAGAAAAGAAACTCACGATGGTCATGGATGTAAGAATGCCGATGACGTCTGGGACACTGAAGCTCCAGGAGCCGTTAGCTTGAATCTTGTTATCGAGTGGCTCCGCAGGATTTCTGATAAGGATGTCACTGATTTCTCTGGTGACCTCGACAACGAACGTCCCCCAGTAGACAGTCGACAACGCAAACATGAGTATAGTCAGAAGGAACATGGTCAAGTTTGATCTTGCGCCAAGTCCATTTCGACTTTTTCAGGTCAGCCGGGCTAAGAGACATTGCATCACTATATCTCTTACCGGATGATATACAACGCGACCGATGCCAGGATGGTGAAGGTACCTTGGAATGAAATTCAGCCTGCTCCTCGTGCGGGAAAAGGACGACATACCATATAAGAATGTCAAGCAGGTGAGTGTGACAACATCGATTAGAAGAGATATCCCTATATCCTGGACGGTCTGCGCCTCGCTTGGGGTCATTGCGATAGCGTTATAAGGGCGATGTATGATGATAGTGAACAGATCGGCATATTTGAATGTGCGAGTATATATCTGTATATATCTGCGCAGCGTAGAAGAGTCCACGATGAATTTGCAAAATCGGACACTTGATTATTGCCGAACGTGTCCAGAATTGTATGTCGAAAGATCACCAAGTATGCTCTTCCATCAGCGTTCTAAGAGCTGTGATGGAAAGAGAAGTAGATGTCAATGTTCTTGAATTGTCACACCGAAGGCTCTGAAACAAACCGCAAATACACTGAATTGCATCTTTTTATGTAGAGTTGCTCCACAGGTCTGACACAGTGCTTTGAATGAATCACGATCAACGCACGCTGAGACGTGGGAACGCCATAGCTCGCTTGAACTATTAACAAAGTGAATGAAGTCTGATGATCAAACAAAGGCACGGACATATGCTTCTTCGTGAGTAATACCTTCCAAAAAGTAGTCGAATACTTGCGCAGGTGTATCGACCGCGGCGGCCGGGGGTGTGAGGGATAGATGAGTATAAGCGACGGTGGGAGTCAGGGAATTTGGGCTTGGGACAAGGACTGATCATTCGCCTAGCAGGGACAACCTCGTCGGAACGAACTTATTGGACGAGAGGAAAATGCTGGCCTTTCTGAATAAATGTTGGCGATCATGGATAGCCACGCACACATGTGATTTCCAGAAGCTTGAATCTGTGAATCAGCGATAGAGGCCTCGTGTACACTGGCCGTTCCTCTGAGTGGAAAATCGAGGTTGCTTGTGAGCAAAGCAGCACCACCAGTCGTTTTCGGGCCTTCAATTCTAAAGGCAGAGCCGAGAACAAAGGAATGAGAGAGAGATACGTAGCCGACACGTCTTCGAATCTCCATTGCATTTTCTCCATTGGGCTAACCGTTTGCATGATACAAGGATGGTGTTAAGAACGTGTGCCGTGTCTATGGACCAGCGGGGGACGTAGCATTGGGAAATGAGGCGAAATGGTCTGAATAATATAAGTTTGAACGACGGCTGCTTGACACTGGATCAAGGCTCCAGAAGACGCACGACGTCAGGCGTACCGTTTATCAGTCGTCTATCACCATGCCGTACTCAGAGGGCTGGCTTCGGATGGGAAGATGATAAGGAAGGACGTACTTGAAGCTTGGCAACGTCCCATTGTTGTGTTCACAGGACATACTTCTGCTCGCCGCACGGGGAGGCACGAGGATCGAACAATGGGAACTGATCCGTATCTGAGTTGGAAAAGCGAAAATCAAAGATCGGCAAGGACGCATGGCTCCCGCCACTCACCTAATGTAACGCGTTCAGCCAATCGCGCAGCAGATATGGAAGCCAAATTGGGCTTGTGAGGCAAGGCGCGAGAAGCGGTCGCGTTCGCCACTCCCTTCACGGGCTCGCTTAAAAGCTGGGAAAGTAACTTGGGGAAGTTAAACTGCCATTTCAACTTTTACCCACTTGACCATCGACACGAGCCTATGACTTACCCCTCGAACACGTACGAGACATTTCAGTTGGAGGAGATCGTTTCTTCCGTGTGGCAAAAACATCTTGCCCTTGCCAAGTACGATATCGCTGCCTTTTCCTGTCGCAGTGAAGCCCCTGCAGAGAGCCACCCAGCACAACGAATCATGGATCCGCATCAGCACGAGCTAGAGGTATGGTCTGATTTGATTGGCAGAGCTACGCATTATACTCACCCGCCCACAGCCGCAGATGATGTCGGTCGACGCATATTGCCCACTACAGTGGCCGTATGCCCTGTCATACTCAGTGTCCAGCCGTGCGATGACAGGCTCAGTGAACGTCGCCACAGTCGGCGAGTACACGTCTCCCGAGCAGATATGCCGCAGCACCGATGACATGGGGCCCTTCGCAAGGTGAGACAGCATTCATACTCACTTCACAACTGCTCACTTACTCTGTACTCAGCCTCAGAGATTGTGGCCGGCCCATACTACCCGCCACCCGACTACCCTCCGCCTGACTACCCTCTCCCGCTCCACGTGGGGTCCGCCATGGTACCGCCAGTCAAAATCCCCATCGCGCGGGCGCGCCTTGCCCACTGCGAGGTGTCGCTGATTATGCCAATACCGCGCAAGGCTACAGTCGGCGACAACAGGGCCATCACCGTACCCTCTCGACCGCAATGGCCGCCGACTCTAGCTGAGCTAGAGAGTGCGCTGATGCGCTCCTCGCTCGCTCGCTCGAGCCTCGAGGGCAATGCCCTCAACCAGACAACCATTAAATCAAGAACGACTGTCCGCAGGAACGCTCCTGCGAACAGTATCATCCCCGAGGCCGTAAAAGCGTCTGGCCGAGGGCGCTCCCTAGAGCAACCTCAGCAGGTACAAGCGCCAGAGAAAGGTCTCGACCAGACTGCACATAGCGCTGCCCGCCCTAGCTGCAACGAGTGCGACGTGCAATTCCGTCACGTTCACGAGTTGTGGCGCCATCTGCGCGAAACAGACGCACATGGTGAAGCCAGGTTTCGGTGCGATGCCTGCGAGAAGGCGTACACTCGCAGGGACGCGCTCACAAAACACAAGAGAAAAAAGCACAGTGAGATACAGGTTCGGAGGTGTTAATGGTGAAGTCGGCGGTGAGCAGAGACGGGGTTGAATTTGACAGAACTTACTCGTCCTCATATATGTCGTCGTCCCATCTTCGCACTCTCCCCATTCTTATCGATCGTGCCCACAATTGCTATTGTGTCCCAGACCATCATCGTCGACCCGAAGGTGCATACTTCCACATACGAATCGATCCGTCCGCGCGATGGCCGTCTGCGATGTTCGAACGGGTCTTGTCTCCGAGCATAATCTATGGGAATTTTCTGAATTTTTACTCACATACGTCGGTCCCATTTTTACAATATATCTGCTCTCTATACGACTCCCATTCCACGTGTTCTGGAAAGATATAAAAGGGCGGACTATGAGCAGGTCTTGTTTTGTGAATTATGGGCCGCCGTCTGCTGCGACGGTGAAGAGGAAGCGCCGGGCCGGGCATTGTCCGCCCGGCGCCCTTCGCCAAATGCTCACGACACTCAGGCCCGGCCACAGCATCCAGTGTGCCATCTCCCAATTTCATTGCTCTCTCGATTATCTGGTTCTATGTCATCGACAGCCATACAATCCATGATCAAGCCGCGTCGGGGCATCTACTGTTCCCAAACTTCCCATATGCTTCATTTGCTCTCAACCAGATCCAACTCGAAGTCATATGCGCCGCTCCTAAGTCTCATCGCTATAACACGGAGGGGATGTCCTTGAAGCAGTACACTTTGTCAAAGTTTCTCATTCCTTCGAGTACATCTGCAACGAGCAGTGCGACGTCAGTGCAGGCCGTCCTTGGAACGCGTCCTCAAACTTCCGGAATTTCTCCACATTCCATCTTATCTACGCTTCGCCAGCTATCGTCAAAGGCGGGACTGTGTCTGCGGTCATCATCCTGTCGAGATGTCGAAACCTGAAAGCGGTGACTCTTCCTGAGGCTTCCGAGGCATCTATCGCTCCAACTCGATTGACACCCTTTGACACCCCTCTTTGCACGCATGCACACCACGATCATGTTTCCTGTTTCCGCGCATTCGTTCTAGAGCCTGATATCGTATGAACAGAACCAGTACTGTGGACAAAAGAGATATCGATCATCCCATCAGGCGCCCCAGCTGTGCGCTACAAAGCGCCGACATGACAGGGACCCTTTTTTTCGTAGAATCTTCCTTCAGTCGTAGGCGGTGCGACATGAGGACACAGGAAGGTAGTGACTTACCAAAAGCTGGAAATGGATCGATCCTTGGCTTGACAGGTTGCGCATTTCCTTTATTTGATGCCTCCTAGCGCTATGTGATTCGCCTGATTTCCAGCAGGTTCATCAAACTTATCAGAGCTAACAATAGGTCTCCTAATATCATAGCCTTTCCTAGGATCATGAGTAGACTTCAAGAGGTCAAGGTGTCCTCAACACAAGGCAGATTGTGTCTCTCTTTCGTCTCCTCATTCATCCGACATCTCTCGCAAAGTGATATCAAGCACATTTTCTTAGAAAATATTCTACGAGATGATGGAGACATGCGTCGATCCAATCGCCGCCCTCGGCCCTACCATTGGTCAAGATGCTGCCAGTAGGTTATCCTCTCCGAGATCTAGCAATTATACGGATGAACTCTTGCTTGCAGGCGTTGAGGAGTCGTCGACGGAAATATCTCAAGGGCCTGACTCGATCTCTGATATGACTGCCCATCCTGCTAGCGATCAAGATAACGCAGGCAGGTTTGAAAGCCGCTACACAAGCTTCAAGTTCCAAGCAAATAAGGATGATTCCTTGGGTAGGGGACCTAGCTTCGAAGGAGTCGATGCAAGAGGTGATGCGCTGAAGATCCTGCAACTCAAGTGAGTAGCGTCGCTATTCCGCGAGTGCAGTTCGTTGATCCGAGTGATCAGATCACAAAGCGAGGATGGCACCCTCGAGTTTGTATGCGAACACTGGTCTCTAACCAACAGTCAAGTGCCAACTTTGGAGAAGAAGCAGATCATCCTGACGAAAGAAAATGATTCCAAATGGCTTCTCTACACGCAGCGTCTCGACGATCCAAACCTGCGTGCGGGCAGGGCTGCGCCTGCGGCGTTCACCTCCGACTGTCAGCTCCTTCGAATAGGTGTGCAGCTTTTTAGAATGGACGATCAAGGCGGATACACTCCTGTCCCGGGCATGAGCACGCAGAGTGATGGGTATCCGGCTTATGTCGAGGAGTTAGCGAATAGAGGAAGTTACGTCGTGGTCGCAAGCAGACGAAACATCACTGACGAGGACGTTTACCAAACTGGAATTCGAGACGAGAAGATGAACGGGTTTGCACCCGATTTTGTCAGGGCGGAGAAATTGATGCTGCGCAAGCTCGACGCAAGCGAGGACGAAGACGAGGACGAAGACGAAGAAGAGGACGATGATGAAGAACACAGCGAGTCAGAGTCTTCGCACAGCTCGTCTACAGGCGATGATAAGGACGATAAGGAGCAGGAGCAGGCGTACGAGTCTTCGAGTGAATGCTCCACTGAGCACTCGGACAACATCCAGTTCGAGGACGATGCCATCGTTCCGTGGGCCCCTTCATTGGACAACGAACAAGAAACCTCTTCTGAGTCTTCATCCTCATCCAGCGAAGAGGCTGAAGTAGAAGAAGGCCAGGACAAGGAAACGGAGGATTCCGATTCTGATTCCGATTCCTCTCCTGGCACAGAATCTGACACAGACTCGGACTCCTATGCCAAACCGTCAGTCAGTCTAATGTCGAGAATCATGGGTTTCGACGATTCGTCCAGTGAAGATGAAGAGTACGATCCGTTTGTCAAGCGCGGTCGTAACGATGTATGCCCTGGTCGGCCGCGTAACTCGGAGATGTCTCTCGACGTCTTTGATGCAAGTGGCTCTGTGCCGACGAGGGTGTTCCATTTCACGCGCATTTCCTCCTCCATGACGTATGCCTCTCCCCCAGCGATGCATCCTTCAGAGGCGCTGGTAGTCTGGCCCCTTAGTGGTGGCGATATGCTGTTTGCAGACTTTGTCGCGAAGACCTATTTTGTGAAGACCTTGGTGCCTTCGACTCTACACAGTGAGTGGTTTCTAGTACCTTATGTGTCTATGCGCTCATGCCATCACATAGCTCAACCTATCTTCGCGAAGTGCCACTTTTCCCTGTGTGGTCAATACCTCCACGTTGCCTCGCTTGAAGGACAGCGCGGGCCCGTGTCTCGACGCAACGCAAAGCAACCTCCTACCATGAAGCTGGCTCTTCTCCTCTCTACATATCGTCTCTCCTCTCGTAAACTTACTAGGAGCCCCCCGGCACTCATTAATCACACCAAGGTCAATCTAGGCTCCCAAGCAACCTTGTCGGTCTCGAAACTGCCTTATACATTGACCTGGGCACAAGATGAGCTTTTCTTCACTTGTAGCGCCGATGAACTCAAGGTGTATCGCATTCGTCTATTCTCACCCAATGTCTCTCATAGCCCGGAGGAAATTCTCGAGGTGTTAGTCCCGAAGAAGACGGTGTCCTTGCCTGTCACGGTGCGGCCCCGAGTGGTAGTGGTATATTATTTCCCTCTATCAGACGAGAAAACGGAAGGCCGAATTATCATTGGGGCACCTGCATCTGGATTGAAAGGGGCTTGGTCGCCACCTATTGGATACTTGGTGCGGGAGCAAGAGGACTTGGGAGGCTGGGGAGAATCAGGCGATCGCCAGGCTATTCCGGAGGATTCAAGCGTAGGGAGGTTGGATTACTGTCAGGTGGAATCTAATCGGAAAGATGCTTGTGATTGTAAGTGCGCTGCTTTCACCTTTAGCGATTACTCACTCTGGGTTTTCCACAGTGAAACCATGCCTCGTCTGATTGTTGAAGGACTCTGGGAATGTGTGGAAATAATTCCGCTTGCTGTCAAATCTATGTACAATGTATCTCAATGCTACTCGCCTCTGAAATATATCCATGCATTCTGCTACTGCGCCTGTCTTCAAGAGACAATGAAGTACCGAAATTCGAAGGAGAATAAAGGACTGACTAGGAAAAGCGAATGGCCTGGAAGGAACCTCTCGCGTTCGCGTCGCCGCGCCATTGCGAAGTCAACGATTAACCTCTTCTAGCACGACTGGAATGGAATTGTAGTTCGAAGACGATGGGTGTGCTTGTACACGATTCGGTACGGCGGATACGGACGGGCGCATGAAATGCCCTCAATCACCAACTGCTCTGGAAATTAGAATTGAGGACCGGGATCAACATGTATCATGCTCTGGCAGTCGCAATCCAGAGGCTCTTGCGCACCAATCTTTGCTCTAACCTTTGCTGAATGAATCTTTGTTTGAAAGAGCATGAGGGCATACAGAAAGTCAGACGTTCAGTAACAAATCAAGTACATACGATCATGGTCACTAATTTTCAAGTTTTGCAACGATTCTCAAGACCTCAAACTATGATTCTCTAACAATCCTTCATAGTCGTCTATGTCTCTCTGTACGAGGCCTGATCACACATTCGTCAACTTGCGTGTGTTAGAGGAGTGCCAGGCCGTCACCACTTCGAGCACAGCATCAACGTGCTCGATGGACAACGGGGAGTTGCTCTCCAGCGCGATGCACTGTGCACTGCTGACCGCATTCTTGATCTAGCAGTGGCATTGTTAGCTGTATGCACATCTTAGCAAGGAAAGGCGATAGATAGCGAACCTGGCGCCCATTCATCTCGTGCTCCGCGAGCCGATCGATGTCCTCCTCGCTGAACTTGCCAGCACCGTTCATGGCCTTGCCAAAGAACATCTTCCAAATCGTCTTGCGCGCTTCGAAGTCCAGATCCGGATACGGTATAGAGAAATGAATCCGGCCTGTGATGTCGGTTAGGATGAGCCAAAGATCGAACAAAAACCAATCATGCGCACTCTCGAACGCCGCGTCGCACTGATCGAGCAAGTTCGTCGTCAGAATCAAGATCCCCTGATAATACTCTAGTTGCCTCAGGAAAATCGACACGAGCGCATTCCTCTTGACGTCCGTGGCGCTCCTCTGCTGCAAAAACACCTCCGCCTCGTCGAGCAACAACACTGCGTCCCACGTCTGCGCCAGCTCCAGGATCTCGGTCAAGCGCTCGTCCAGGTCGCACGGCTGGATGCCCAGGTCGCCCGCACTGACGACATAGAGAGGCCTGTGCGTGATCTCCGCAACAGCTTCCGCAGTCAGCGTCTTTCCACAGCCAGGTCTCCCGGACAGGAGCCCAATGAGGCCTCGGCCCTTGCCGGGGACAACGTCATCGAAGCGCGTGGTGTGGGCTGTGTGCTGCTTGACGAGCGAATGGATGAGTGTCTTTTGCTTGGGCCCGATGACGAGCGACCGGAAGGCCTCGTCCGACCAGACTACATCCCGCAAACGGTCCATTGCAAAGCCACCTGAAACAGAGGGCAGGACATGTGTATACCGAGACGATGGTGTCAAAAGGGCAGGAGCACGTACCCCATGTCTTGGTAGCAAACGAGAACCCGAGCACAACAGGCGTGCATATGAGATACTGTTCTTCGGTGAGCGCGACCCTCTCCAGACGTTTGCGGACAGGGAGATTGTAATCCGCGTTCGGCTGATGAACACGGAACGCGACGGGGTCGATCATGACGCGTCCATACGTCTGCACATGCCGTCTCGTCATTGGTACGAACGATGAGAGAGTCCGAGGAAGAAACCACATACATGGAACTTCAGCTTCTCGCCGCGCATCGCCTGCCCACTGATCTCGTGATAGGTAGGCTTGACCATCTTCGCAAACTTCCTGCCTCTCTCCGCGGCATGCCTGCGGAGGGTGTACTTGTCCCTATGATAGTCGAGGGGGTACACCGCCAGCTCTTGGATCTTGCGCGCCCCAGCGAATCTCGGGATCGAGAGACAGACCCGCGCCAGTCCAAAGGTGCTACCGTCATCAGTAATGACATCGCACTCGATGTCAGCATAAATAATTTCGTTCCTGCATTTTAAATTGAGGCTTCGGGCCAACAGGATCTGATCTTGCTCTGTCGGGTCGTGGCGGTGATACACGAGGGTGTTCGGCGCGATCAGCGCCCACAGGAGGTCGAACGTGATTTCCTGCTGAGTCGTGAGCTTCTTGAAGTCGACGAGGGTGCCGGCAAAATCTTCTTCAACCAATTGAACAGCCGTCTCGAGGTCGGCTATGAGCTCGGTGTTGCGTAAGTATCGCGCTTGCTCCTGTGCGAGCCTGCTCTTGAGGCCATCGTAGGAAAGGAAGAACAGCTGCAGGTTTGCCTGGTGATAACAAAGGTAAACCAGTCAGCAATATGTCATGTTGCTCTGACCTGGCGGCTTACGGTAGGCTGAGCTCGAGTCAGTTCCAGGCCTTCGACACCTCGGTTGATCTCCATGAGCACTTGGCACAACGCCGCGCTCCTGATGTCGATTTCGGTGCGCTGGACCTGGCCTCGCCTGTCGACGATCCGTCGAACGACCAAGACCACCTTTTTGGAGACCTGGCGTCTCTGCTTGACGGCTTTGTTGGTCTTTCGAAGAGTGGTGGAGAACGTGCGCCTAGGAAGAACAAGTGAGTTTTTGAATCTCAACACAATGTCAAAGAATAAGCAGACATGTCGAAGCTGGTACGGTTCCACGTCAGCATGAGCCTTCTCGAGAAGTAAAACGACAGCAGAGGCTCACTATTGATCATAACGAGCGATGCGCTTCGGAGCAGGAGTGGTGGCAGGCTCTTCGGATGGCTGAACTTCAGTGGAGCTCATGGTGACTGTGTAGCTGGGTAGTCTGGTGTGCGTCTGAGAGTGATCTCGGTGCAGAACGTCTCAGCACTTGCCTGCCTCTTAAGTCTTCGTCGAGCGCGTCTATCGTCTTAGCCAAGAGGCACGGCAGCACTCGACTTGGAAGGACAGATCATCGCTGTCGATATAGCACTAGGAGATGTGTTCCACAGAAATCCACATTACAGCAAAGGTAACGAGTGGTACACCGCAATGTGCACGAGGCCTGACCCTGTGCTTTGAAGCGAAGAGGCTGCGATGTTTCGAGAAGCGGCGTTCGCGACATAACTTGACAAGTATTAGAACGTTCAATATGTGCGCGTGTACTTCAAAAGATCATTGCCTTCCGCATTGAGAGATGTTATGTGAACATGAGAGAGAGAATGAACAATGGCGATGCGTGCACGACGTACCCGTTTTGTCCTATGAAGCTGGCAAAGTTGAGTTCCACTTACATGATAAGGAGTCATCCCTCGAGGAAGGCTTCCGACTGCGATCCTGACACAACTCGCCCTTCGATGAAGCTTCTCTCTGCCTCGATGGGATAATAGGGTCCATGATGTTGCGGAAGTGGCGGTGCTAGAAAGGCTCTGCGACGCGCTGCACAAGTACGCCAACTATCGACCTTGGTAGCGGCTGCACGACGGCGAGGACCTGAATACTAGGATGGCTGCCAGCGCGCCTTGCTGAGGATGAGAGCTGTGGGTAAGTATGCTATGCGGTTCACAGGAAAGGAGGATGACCCTAACCCTAGTAACAAACGCGTTCATTGCAGCTGTCAACATGTCAACCTCCAAATCCCTTTTCCACCGTCGCCTTCCCCAAGCTCATCGCCATCATGCCCGAAATATGCGCTGTGGAATATTTCGCTTCGCTTGTGCTTCGTTTATGGCCTTCAGCCAATATTCGCCGATACTAACACTCCGGTAGTGTTCGGTAATAAAACTGTAAAAATATTCCTCACCTTTGAGATGGGACTCTGAGAGAATGAGAATCGGCATGGATATTGGAAAACACTCACTCTAACTTCCTGTGATTTTGAATATACTGGAAAGCCAGTATGTCGTTGAGCGGAACGTTTCCGGTGGTTTTGAGGGGTGTTCGGTAATTTCTCCGCATGATGGTCACGACGATGTCACGGAGCCGTGGTTGCCGCATTCCAACTCCGCTTCCAGGAGGCTCCGGAGGAGAGTTCGGTATTCCTCTTTGTTGTGGAGCGCTGGCGGAGATTGAACTAAGTTCCTAATTCGTCAAGCGTGACTTTGCTGTTGCGCTCGACGAGGACAATGTTCTGCATTTCAACAATGACACTGGATCTCTCCCCGGAGAAATTTTTACAGTGTAGATTTATCTTATGCGACCTTGTTAAAATATTTTCATGAAAATCGGACAAGATTTGCTGGCTCAAGTGAGCAAACATATTTTACCGAACAGGTATTCCTTGAACCATCTCTGATCCGGTGAACTTCTCAGCTTCAGATTTTTTCTGGGACCTCAGTAATTATATCCAAATAATCTACAGAAAGTTTGAGTAAGATAGACTGAGGACTTGTCGCTCCTCGAGCTATTACCGAACACTGCTCAATTACCGAACACTACCGGAGTGATAGTATCACAGCGTGGCGAACGGAACGAGGATAGCATTGGATTCATCAAGTGCGTTTTCAGCTTTGCCAATCTGACCACTTTGCTCTGTATGCCAGAAACCCCTCCAAGCCTCCCGTCCTATATTCTGCGTCTATCCACATCAGGAAAACGTCAAAATACTTTTTGAAACTTACAGGGCTTGGGCAAGGCTGTAAGTCTCGGAAAGTGGGCCAAAGCTTTCCAGAAGGTCCTACTTACCTAGGCAGATTCCCCTCTTAGAAAAGTGCTCTAAGTCAATCAAAATCTCTTTTTTGCCTGTATTAAGTCGACTGTCTTAGAAAAGTGCCTTGAGTTTCCGGACCTGTGTCAAGTGTTCAGTCATAGGTAAGGTGCACAAGATGCTTCCGACTCACAAGTATCAAACTATCAACTTTTGAGATGAGATTTGGAACAGTTGTCAAGATATTTATTGCACGGTATACACGAATTGCTACAGTAAATAATATACAGACACAGCAGAGAGTCGAAATACAGTGCGTAATAAAAGAGGGGTTGAATCAACTCGGAGATCTCGCACTAGACCTAGCACTCATTAACAAACTCGACATCATCAACCTCTTCGACATCATCAACAACCTACCCTTGCACCACACTGCCAGACATGCCAACGTCTATACCGCCGGGTCTGCTAATGCTCATGTTGAAGAAGCCTGCGGACCCCGTGCGCTGCCACTTGCACCCTTGGAGGTCGTCAAAGTCCATCGCGCCACCCGAGTCCGGCGAGGGCAAGAGGTGGGTCGCGAGCGGGGCATCGTAGCGCTAATATGGGTCGTCAGACGGGTACTGCACGAGCTGTGGTGATGGAAGTGGTGGTACTTACCAGGTCCTCACTGTGATGTTCGTCTATCATCAATCATCAGCTTCGCCCTTACTGAATCTTGAGTTGTCAATCGAGTTGGATTATGTATGTAAGCAGATGTAAGCATCCATGCTTACCGGCTGCCCAGTTGGAGCTCGGAGTGGACTGTCCTAACTGGCCTCACCTCTCAAGATCCCCAACTCAAGACTCATTCCATGGCGAGCAGGCCGAATCACCTCCAGCGCCACGATCTATCTGTGCCAATCACACATGCCGACCATGCTCCCTTTCTCGTTAAACCTCGAGCGGTGTAACAATGATGTGTTCTCGCTCATGAGCCAGCCAGGGTGCCAGCAGAGGATGAAGTTGCAAAAGGAATGTCAATGATAAGATCACTCAATAGAGGAGTAGACTTACAACAGCAAGGGGACTTTCCGCTCGACAGAGGGTGCAAGTATCAGCTCCGGGAGATAGTCTCGCTGTAGCATGAGCACGGCAAGACAGGTGCGTCAGCAGCGGGGAGGAGACAACCTTCAATTAGAGTCGAGGGAGAAGTTTGTTGTCGTAGAAAAAGAAGGAAGTGAAGGGTGGGCGGCGACTGACAGAGGGTAGAGGGCAAACAACGCAATGTATATGTACGACTCCCTCGATGACGCGCTGACGCGTCAGATGGCATACGTAAGCATGCGTAGTGGTCGGATCTTGACTTTGCGCCAACGACCTCACTTCAACCTCTCACTCTCTCTACCACCTACACAATGGATCGACGGCAGCGGTCACGGCAGCGACACAGTGGCGACAACAGTACCACCAAGCGGCACCAGCAACAGCAGCAATGGCTATGGTAATAACAACGCAGCCTCAATGACAGGGCGGCAGCAACAGCAGCCGCAACAGTGGCTACAGCAGCATCATCATCATTAGTAGCAACACCGATGGCAGCGGCAGTAGCAGCTGCAGTAATGGCAGTGGCAGCATCAGCGGCGGCAGCGCCTGCAATAGCAGTGCGTGCCATTTTTTTCTTGCCTCCGCCTACGCTGATGCATGTTCACATTTGTCTCCACAGTCGTAAATCGGCCTCATCTTTCCGTATATACCAACCAGTTCCGCATGCGAGGACGGCAGTCTGTGCTTCGAAGAGCGCGGAGATTCTGACGATGGTGGGTACGCCCCTGACGCCCTCGCGGACCGCACCGCATGCTTCGAATTTGTCGTCTACAGCCGTTTTGCAACGGTAAGCAAGCCGGCTGTGTGCCACATCCTGTATGTATCTATCATTAATGTTCTAATGACCGTTGCTGCTATGTTGACTACATACGAACAAGACTCTGCACTCACAATATCTACCAGGGTACTCAAGTACTTAGAACGACATCAGACAGGATAAATCATGTTTTACCTACCCGTTTTCAATCCAAGGACTTTTGTCCTCTTTCTCGACTTGTGGCTCGCTTGTCTCTTAATTCAACTTGTAGGACTTTTATTTTATTTGACTCGCAAAAGGCTTTTTTCTCTAAGTCTCTAAGTTGGCCCACAAGCTGATAAGATTGATCAAGTGCGGAAAAGTTAGGTAAGTAATGTGACGTTTTCCTGATGCAGCTCCTATACTCCCATACATGGGCGCCGATACACAGCCCTTTTCCATGATTCGCCCGCTCACTGCTCACCAACGTCAGCGGATGGCAGTATCCTGATCTCGTTTGGACGAATGGGGGTCCGAAAATACGATCAGCAACTCAGCGCTGGCGATGGGATGGAGCATCTACTTTGACAGGGTGCTCTCATGCACGCAGTGAATATTCAACGGCCATCGGATGGGAGTAGACGAGCCAGTAAGATCGCACCTGCTATTCTATTTTATGCTGTTATTGTTCTATCTGCCTGCGGCTCTAGAACACCTCTGATCCTTTGCAATCCATTCTGTTGCCTGCTCACCTATCGCAGACTGGTACAGAGCTCTCTAAATAACTCCGGTTCTGCTGGTGAAGTTAAGTGGTAGGTTCATCGCTGAGCGCTGCGCTTCGGGTCATCGGGTCAGTTCTAAGTTATTCTTTCCACAGATATCTGGCATGTTCATCACAGCACGGCTTTTTCCGTCCACCCGGCCTCAGTCGACAATCACTGTCTGCCTTCCCATACTTTTCAGCGACACTTTCGGAGGCACTCCGGAATAAGATTGCGACCATCACTCTCTTGTGGCCACGGTAAAATAGGCACCACAACACTTCGCACAACTCTAGACATCTGGAAGCGATGCACTCGCGCGTGTTCATACATGCGCCAAAGGATGTATGCGCGCGTGCCATCCGTCGATAGCTATGGGTGAGTGTCCGTATATTCTCTTCTAGGGCGACCATCCACACTTTTACTTTTGATCTCGCTGATATTCTCGCTTCCGGACAACGCATATAGCGAGGGTTTTCCTGCGTGCGATAAGAAATTCCGCCTTGTTGAACTATGAAAACGACTGGGAATGATTGGATGATCATGCGGTTCGTCCCGACACAGGACGATGGTACTCCGGCAATCGAATCAGAGTGAAAACTCAAGGTGCGGTTCAAAATCGGCAACTCGCAGATCGACGCCATGATTGTGCGGGCTTCAGAGCAAGACTCAGGTGCGTTGGCATTGGTTCTACTCACTATGTGCTGCCACAGACATAACAATACGAGTACAAGACCCCGATGCTACATCTAATCTTTTTTGAGCTCGTTGAAGACAATATCTCATCGTCGGAGTTGTCAGATCTAAATGCTTGTCACAAACACTCCAGATCAAGGCTCGCTCGGAGAAGCTGGAAAGCCTCCATCACGTAGTCTCTCGGGCTACGCTCTCATGACTTGGCGTGCAGAGCACCTACTACATATGATTCATAACGAGCCCTCGGGCGTTGTTCTCTCCCGCATCCGCGTGCCAGAGGGCTGGAGCCAGTCCTTATCGGCTAGCATTGAAGACGTTTGAGCCCTCAGCAGGCTTCGTAGGCATAGCTCGTGTAGGAGTGTTATACTCAACATAGCTCCTGGTGGCTTCCTTTCTAGGCAACCACCACCAGCACACTACACGATTCTGGCCGTGGCGACCTCTCTGCTTAACTTTCACAAATACACTACTCTAAGAGCTTCCGTATTACATTCTATACCCATAAGATAAAACCCAAAGCATGTCCAGATCGTCAACCCAGCCCACAAGGGTCGGGGGGACCAAAGACACGAGATCGTCACGACGTGGCTCTGGCATATCACCACTCGACAGTCTGGAAGAGATCAAGCGAAAATCGGGCTACACAGACGCCAAGGCAGCCGCAGAATATCTGTCAGGGAAGGGTTGGATACCGTCAAAAGAGATGAAGGAACTAGACGCGGTAGCAGTAAGCAACGCTCTATATTCTATGGCGCACTCAGCGCAAGGTAAAGAACTGCTGATGGGATCAACGCCGTTGCCGCCATCATTCTGGACACTCACCTCGAAGCCACGTCCACCCAAATCGCCGACCGCATCACCGAACACGTCGCCGACAGGCTCACCGAAGAGATCGAGTCTCAAATGTCCAACCTGGAGAAACAGTTGGAAGAGAAGACAACCGTCGTCCTCAGCATGGTGGATCAAGCATACGACAAGATTAGACAGGTCACGGAGAAGCTAGAGAGCACCACGCACGCAGTTCAGCAGACCACACGCCAGAACGAGACACCGGCACCGCTCCACACAACACACCCAACCAGCTCCCCATCGTACGCATCTGTCGTCCACAGTCACCTTCCCACATCACACCTCTCCAACATCGCCAGACAACGCGCCCAGAAACGGAGGATCCTACTAGACAGCTTAGACGAGACGGAACATAGCATCAAGGACCTCTCAGAGGCCCAAATCGTTGCGAAGGCTAACCTAGCACTGGAACAAATGGCGGACGACGCGCCTCCGGCGGGCAAGTTCATCGGAGCTCGTATCCTGCGGAACGGAGGCGTAGTCATAGAAGCGAACGAGGAGGATCTAGTCGCCTGGGTTCAACACGATGCTAGGAGAGAAATCTTCCTGAACGAATTTGATGGAGGCCAAACTCAGATCAAAGACAAGCTTTATTCCGTTATCCTCGAATTTGTACCCATTTCTCACAAGCCAGGAAACCAACCCGAATACAGGCACATTGAAGGAACCTCACACATCGACGAAGGACACCTCGAGTCCACGAAGTGGATGAAGCCCGTTGAAAGACGCACGACAGGTCAGCGAACAGCCCACGTCCTCGCGAAATTCCGGTCCCCGCACGCAGCCAACCAGGCGATACGAGACGGTATCATCATCATGGGCAAAATGGTGTACGGCAGAAAGCTACAACAGGAACCTCGAAGATGTATGAAGTGCCAACACATTGGCCCACACATTGCGGCGCAATGCCCACAGGACGTAGAAACATGCGGCACATGCGGAAAGACGCACGCAACGAAAGAGTGTCAAGAGCAGAACACAGACCACTTCTGGTGCGTAAATTGCAAAGTCGGCGGCCACGCGTCCTGGGACAGAATGTGCCCATCCTTCCGAGACGAAGCAGAAAAAATGAAGAGACGCGACCCGGTATCCACTTACCGCTTTTTCCCCGTAGAAGAGACCCAATGGACATGGGAGCAAAACCCCCCTACGATGAGACAGAAACAGAACCATCAAGATAACGGGGACTGGAACACGGTCCAGAGAAGACGATACCACTATACTCCGAAATAAACCCCCGATCGGATCGCAAGGACGCGGCTGGTCAGAGCTTCCATCCAGACAAGGCACGCCCCTACCACCCATGCAGGAAACAAGAGCACAAGCGAGCCAACGAGCAGGCACACAAGACGGTAACAGATTCCTCACACCTTCCAATGACAGACACACCCCTACGTAATTCCTCCGTACTGAAAATATGGCAACAGAACGTCAATAAATCCATGTATGCGCAACAGGATCTCCTCGAAACACTACGCAGCGAAGACATAGACGTCGCGTGTATACAAGAACCCTACATAGACAGCTGGGGCAACACCAGAGCTAACGCGCACTGGCGCACAGTATACCCTCCGAAACACCACCAAGACCATGCAAAAACTCGTTCTGTCATCATGATACGCACCCGCATCAAAACAGACCAATGGACCATCGTCCCCATCGATTCCTACGACATCACTGCCATCCGTATCACAGACGCCTGCGGAATAATTGAAGTACTCAACGTCTACAACGACTGTACCCACTCAGACTCAATCCGAGCCATCCAAGATCACATGCGCACTCTCCCGCTACCTAAACTGACAGCATTCCTCTGGCTAGGCGACTTCAACCGACATCATCCCATGTGGGACGAACCTAGGAATCAACACCTATTCACAACAGCTAATCTGGAGAGCGCAGAAGAACTTATCGAGCTGACGAATATGCACGGCTTAGTCATGGCTCTCGATAAGTACACCCCTACCCTACGCGCCATGAACTCCGGAAACTACACCAGACCCGACAATGTCTTTATCACTGACACCTTCCGCGACAGGATAATAAAATGCCAAACCCTCCCCAACTTACGCCCTCCAAAAACGGACCACATCCCCATTCTGACGTGCCTCAACGTCGAACGGCATCTCGAAACGACATCGCCACGCCACAACTACCACGCCGTGGACTGGAAAGCCTTTAAGGATACACTACACACGAACCTACCAGACCCCAACCGAGAATGGCCCCCAGAACTACAAAACCCAACCGAGTTCCACGAAGCGTTGCGCCGTCTCACGATGGCGATCTCGGTAGCCATCAACAAGAATGTCCCCATTGTGAAACCATCCCCATACTCAAAAAGATGGTGGAACACGACCCTGACGGAACTCAAGAAAGCCAACAAAACGGCAGCTCGCCGCGCATACCGTCACAAAGATGAACCGAGCCACAAGGCTCACCAAGCACTCGACAAAGTCAGACACAAATACGCAGAGGCCATAGAGAGCGCAAAGAAGAAACATTGGGAAGAGTGGCTCGAGGAGCTACAGGGCGAAGAAATATGGACCGCCAACAAGTATGTAGATGGGGCAGCGACAGATGGGGGCAAAGCACGCATCCCCACCCTCAGACGCCGTGAAGACAACGGTAACGTCAGGGACATAGAAGACAACACCACGAAAAGTGAATACTTATTCAATAGCTTCTTTTCCCAGGATGCCGCACAGAACCAGGACTTCACGGACTACCAATACCCTCCCCCAGCGTTCACCTTTCGTCCGGTCACCAACAACCAAATCCAAAAAGTAATAGAACGTCTACAGGGCTACAAAGCACCAGGCGACGACGGCATCCCGAACATTGTCTACAAGAAGTGTGCCAGCATGCTAGTACCCTTCCTTGGCCCCATATTCCGCGCCACCTTCTCCCTTGGCATTTACCCTCAGGAATGGAAAGACTCCCGCACCGTGGTCCTTCGCAAGCACGGCAAACCCGATTACACCTCCCCTAACGCCTACCGGCCCATTGCACTCCTACGCACTATCGCCAAGATCCTCTCCGCCTGCATAGCCACCGAACTCATGCAGTTCGCTGAACTACACCATCTCCTCCCCGACACACATTTCGGATGCCGCACAGGCCGGAAAACCACAGACTCTCTCTACTACGTCACCACCAAACTCCACAATGCCATGGACTCCAAGAAAGCCGCATGTGCCCTCTTCCTCGACATCAAGGGCGCCTTTCCCAGCATCAATCTCACCGCCTCATTCACGACATGTGAAAGCGTGGTGTGCCGAAGGAATACACCAACTGGATCTGCCTGAAGACCGGTAACAGACGCACCCAATTATCGTTCGACGGCTTCCTCTCAGACTGGATGGAATTTCCGTGCGGCGCGGACCAAGGCTGCCCTCTCTCGGGCATTTTATTCCAATTTTACAACGCAGATCTACTAGATATCCCCAAAAGAGCCCGGGAAGAAGACGGTGTTGCGTTTGTCGACGACACGGCCTACATTGCGACGGCAGATACAATGGAGGAAGCTGCCCAAAAGCTGAAAAACATGATGGAGCGGGAGAACGGGGCCTTCGCATGGGCCGACACCCACAACTGCAGCTTCGCAGTCAAGAAATTTGCGCTAGTAGGATTCACCAGGCAAAAGAAGAAGATCACAGCGAGGCGGCGCGTTTTAACTAGAGAGGCAGCGAGGCAAAGGAGAGGAAAACAGAAGAAGTTCGAGTATCAGGCGCTCGAAAGACCAAGCATCACGCTCCGAGGTACGCACATCAAACCTTCGAAATCACACAAATTCCTGGGTATCATCATCGACCAAGAGCTCAATTTTAAAGAGCACGCTGCAGCCGCACTTGCCAAAGGCATGAAGTGGGTAACACAGTACAAAAGACTGGCCCATCCATCCAAGGGCGTATCAGCCCGCTACATGAGGCAGTTTTACATCAGCGTCGCAGTCCCACGTATGCTGTATGGAGTGGATGTTTTCTTAGCGCCCCATCACAGGGAGGCAGAGGCTCGGCAGGCATAATAGCCAAACTCGCCAGAGTCCAACGACAGGCAGCCATACACATTACTGGCGCCATGCGCACCACCGCTACTGACACCCTTGACACCCATGCAGACCTACTCCCATTCCATCTCCTAGTTGACAAAAAGTGCCATGACGAGGCCACTAGGCTCGCCACACTCCCAGACGATCACCCTTTGCACCCACACACGTTAGATGCTGCGCGCGCGGAAACACGTACCCCCAACCGCTCCCCATTACACCGACTCCTACACAATGCGTTCGTGATCCACCCAGAACAATACGAGGACATACGCACAGTCCGCTTCGACCCCAAATGGACCTCCGGCATCAAAACATTTATCGCACAAAACAAAGAAGAAGCCAGTGAAGACGAACAACGCAACATGGATGATGTGCGCGCATACTCTGATGGATCTCTGATAGATGGGGGAGTAGGGGCGGCAGCCGTCTTGTACCGCGACGGACGAGTCAAAGCGGTCCTACACAAACATCTGGGCAGCGCCGATAGGCACACGGTATACGAAGCTGAACTCACAGGCATTCTTCTCGCACTTAAACTAATCTCCAAAGAAGCCTCATACAGATCTGCATCAATCGCGTTAGACAATGTCGCAGCAATCCAAGCCACAGGACTCACCAAGAGCACCCCAGGTTCCTACCTGGTCGATGCCATACACGAGGCATTCAAAAAGAAGTTTGATGATCAAGGCCAAGCGCGACCCACGATCAGATGGGTGCCGGGACACGTAGAGATAGAGGGCAACGAGAAAAGCGACGAGGAGGCAAAGGCAGCAGTGAGAGGAGAGGAGAGCGAGGAGAAGGACCTACCTAGGGCGACGAGGGGACAATTCCCCTTCAGCAGATCGGCGGCAAGGCAGAAGTTCAATGACGACCTCAAGAAACGCTGGAAGAAGATGCTTGAATCATCGAAGCGATGGCCGCTGATCCACAAAATAGACAGCACGGCACCTTCGAACCACTTCAGGAAGATCACTAAGAACCTTCCTCGACGACACACCTCCATCCTCACTCAACTACAAACTGGCCACGCACCCCTACAGAGACACCTACACCACATCCGTCCAGAAGAATTCGAGAATCCGACATGCCCCGCGTGCGGGCAGCGCGAGGAAACAGTCGCACATTTCCTTCTTCAGTGCCAGAGTTACGCGGGCAGTCGTCACCGCCTTGAGCAAGCGGTAGGAAGGGCAGGCAGAGATCTTCCGAAGTTGTTATCAAACCCTCAATGTTTCAAGCATCTTTTTACTTTCATCAATGACACACAGCGTTTTCGGGAGACGTTCGGCGACTTAGGCCTACCAACGACGAGCCGGAGGGAATTGGATGACTCGGGGAACGCACACCGCAGACAGGCACACCAACACACGACGCACACGGGCCAACACCCACCGCGCACACAACACCGACCACGCCAGACGCGGAGCACGAGACCAGTCACAGCTGAGCACAGACAAATGGCAAACACATTACGAAACTGGCTACTGACAGCACCCTAGAACTAAACATAACGCGAGACCACAATACCTTACCCATACCTTACCCCACCCCTAATCTTCGCTACGCGACCACTCCTCCATGAGGACCACACGTTCCCCACAAGGGACAATGCGGCGCACAGAAAAACGGACACTCTTACATTACACGATCAGATACTCATCATGTACCTCGTCTAGACATGCGGCACGCCGCCACCAGACGTTAATATATGAATTAAACAAAACATAGCTCCTGCGATGACGATTAGATCTGTACATTCGAACACTTGAAGATAGTGAGAAACCAGGACTATAGAATGCATGTAGCACACAGGGGGAAGTGATCATACTCGTAGCGCGACAACAAGAAGGACAATTCGAAAGAGGAAAAACTAAATAAGCGGAAGCAGACAAACTAAATCATACCACAACGTAGCGCAATTGTTCTGAAGAAAGAAAACTCAAAACCCCGGCCCTATAATCACAAGCGCCACCTTCGTACGGATCACCTACAACCCGTAATGAACAAACGGCACCCAGCGCAAAAATGATCCGTTGTTGAACTTTGCGCGCAGCTTCTTGACAGCGAGGTGGAGTGCTAGAGCAGCTTGTGTAGTGTCGGGATGAGACCCGTCTTGGTGTCCTTGGAAGAGGTGGCCGTAGAATTCATCTGCAATCACAGGGCCGTCAGGATCATAGATGGACCTGTTGCGCTCCGAGTCAGTAGATGTCAACGGTAGGCGGATTATTAGTGACACTTCACCACATGGTACCCACGACTCCGCGGAATCCCGCAAACAACATTGTGGCTGCAATGTGCATAGCTTCGTCGAGACTCTGGATGTCTCCCTGGGCGGTCTCACATGCACTGAGAAAGGCCAACGAAGCATTCGGGAGAGCTAGCTTCATGATCCTGGTGATATCCAAGCGGCCGTCATGGAGAAGAAGCGCACTGGCGAGTGGATCAGCGAACTCTTGAGTGCCATGACATGCGAAGTGGGCAATAGAAACATGAGGAAGGTGACCAAGGACAGTCTCAACATTGGATGGTGGAGCCTCGCGAGAGCCCAATTTGATGAGAGAAGCTGTCGGTACATGGCGCTCGATCTTTCTCAATTCTTCGTAGGTTTGGGGTAAAGAAGCGTGGCCTTCAAAGCTTGTCGGCTGTATAGCTGCCAGCATCCTGAAAGGAGCCGCGGTCACGATAGGCGGAGGAACAAGTAGAGAGCGCAGGGTCGGAGTATAGGACGAGATCATATAATCCGACACATTCTCGAGGCTTTCTATAGTGCCAGTGGGGTCATAAATTCCTGCGGCATGAATGGGGAGAAGGGTGAATAATCCGGTCGGGCACCACCATACGCGGGGAGGAGCCTCGATCGAATCGCAATTCGTTTTCTGATCAGATAATATCAACAAATCAATCTCGGACTGTGCACGCTTTTTGACGAAGCGTACCTTTAGCTTCAAAGTAGGGATTACTGGGCGAACCACCAAGAACCACAGTGTTGCCAGGACGTCGCGTAAAATATCAGGTTTGGGTCGAGGTCGAGTACGAGCACTTGGCTCGTGTTTATCAGTACTTGGCCGCGCTTTCCGGTCCTCTTCGTTGAGGAGAACGCTCCGGCTGCCTGTCGCTTTTTGTACTAGGGATTCGAGGGGGGTTTGGATCATCTCTGGCAATTGAGAGTGTGAGGCGGCACGATATACAGAGGCGACAAGAACAACGACATCTTGACCAATCAAGTTGCTGGAAAGGGAAACATGCTCTACACCGCTCGATGTGACAATCAATGCATCACATGAAGAGTTGGTGGCAGTGAGAAGAACAACAGGCCCACGCGCTGCGGCCCTCTTCAACGATACCATCTTCTGTGGAAGCAGAAACCCTGAAAAGCCTTCCAGAGCGCGAACACGCTCCAATGTCGCTAACCATTCCTCGTGGAGTTGGCGCAATCGCGCCGCTTCAGTCTCCATTGTAATGACCCCGCGCGCATCGTCCCGAAGATTCCTAGGAGCTTCATGAAATGAACCTTTTTCGAGAGCCATGGATAGATCCCGAAGTTGTTGAGCGAGCTCTGGATGAGCTTGTTGAAGGTCATCCAAGGGTGTCCGGAGCCTGAGGGCCTGTGACCAGATGACAGCTCTGCCTTCCTCCAGCAGCTCCACGGCTTGTTCAAGCTGGCCCATTCGGATAGCGCAAGCCGCAGCATCGTTCGCTAGCCTAGAATCTACTTTGTTGGCAAGGAGTCGATGACGAGATTTGATGGTTGGGGTGAGCATTGCAACAAGAGGCAACAATTCGACGGCAGCCTGATATGCGTCCAAGGCAGATGAGTGATGCATTTCATCTGCAAATCGGGCCCATTGCCGAGCGGCCGCCAAACGATCCAATACGGATGCGGTTTGACATGAAACGGCGGCACGAAATGAATCCATCGCTTCCTCCCAGTCTAGTGATCTATTGGTAGACCCGCCGCTCGAGCTAATTCTTCGGCAAAGGCTGGAAGCTAGGCGGGATAGGGTGCCACAACGACCGGGATGTAAAGCAGGAAATAGCACGAGAGATTCTCGGTGAAGCGAGATTGCCTCCTCCAGGTCCACCTGTTGTCCTATCTGCTCAAATCGTGTCAAGACTGCATTCGCGAGGTTGTTTAAGGAACTCGAGCGATCGGGATGTGGAGCAGGATGGAGCACGAGAGATTCTCGGTAAAGCGAGATTGCCTCCTCCAGGTCCACCTCTTGTCCTGTCTGCTCAAATCGTGTCAAGACTGCATTCGCGAGGTTGCTCAAAGAAGTCGAGCAATCGGGATGTGGAGCAGGACAGAGCACGAGAGATTCTCGGTGAAGCAAGATTGCCTCCTCCAGGTCCACCTGTTGTCCCGTCTGCTCAAATCGTGTCAAGACTGCATTCGCGAGGTTGTTCAAGGAACTCGAGCGATCGGGATGTGGAGCAGGGAACAGCACGAGAGATTCTCGGTGAAGCGAGATTGCCTCCTCCAGGTCTACCTCTTGTCCCGTCTGCTCAAATCGTGTCAAGACTGCATTCGCGAGGTTGCTCAAAGAAGTCGAGCAATCGGGATGTGGAGCAGGACAGAGCACGAGAGATTCTCGGTGAAGCAAGATTGCCTCCTCCAGGTCCACCTGTTGTCCCGTCTGCTCAAATCGTGTCAAGACTGCATTCGCGAGGTTGTTCAAGGAACTCGAGCGATCGGGATGTGGAGCAGGGAACAGCACGAGAGATTCTCGGTGAAGCGAGATTGCCTCCTCCAGGTCTACCTCTTGTCCCGTCTGCTCAAATCGTGTCAAGACTGCATTCGCGAGGTTGCTCAAAGAAGTCGAGCAATCGGGATGTGGAGCAGGACAGAGCACGAGAGATTCTCGGTGAAGCAAGATTGCCTCCTCCAGGTCCACCTGTTGTCCCGTCTGCTCAAATCGTGTCAAGACTGCATTCGCGAGGTTGTTCAAGGAACTCGAGCGATCGGGATGTGGAGCAGGGAACAGCACGAGAGATTCTCGGTGAAGCGAGATTGCCTCCTCCAGGTCTACCTCTTGTCCCGTCTGCTCAAATCGTGTCAAGACTGCATTCGCGAGGTTGTTCAAGGAACTCGAGCGATCGGGATGTGGAGCAGGGAACAGCACAAGAGATTCTCGGTGAAGCGAGATTGCCTCCTCCAGGTCCACCTCTTGTCCTGTCTGCTCAAATCGTGTCAAGACTGCATTCGCGAGGTTGTTTAAGGAACTTGAGCGATCGGATGTGGAGCAGGACGGAGCACGAGAGATTCTCGGTGAAGCGAGATTGCCTCCTCCAGGTCCACCTCTTGTCCTGTCTGCTCAAATCGTGTCAAGACTGCATTCGCGAGGTTGTTTAAGGAACTTGAGCGATCAGGATGTGGGGCAGGACAGAGCAAGAGAGATTCTCGGTGAAGCGAGATTGCCTCCTCCAGGTCCACCAGCTGTCCTGTCTGCCTGAATCGCGTAATGACTGCATTCGCGAGGTTGTTCAAGGAACTCGAACGACCGGGATGCGGAGCGGCACGGAGCACGAGAGATTCTCGGCGAAACGAAATCGCCTCCTCCAGGTCCACCAGTCGTCCTGTCTGCCTGAATCGTGTCAAGACTGCACCTGCGAGGTTGTTCAAGGAAGCCGAACGATCGGGATGTGGGGCAGGACGGAGAACGAGGGATTCTTGGAACAGTGATATAGCGGAGTGAAGATCTGCTACATCCCCTGACGACTCGAAGTTCGTGAAGGCCTTTAAACCCTCTTCCATCATAAGTAATCCTTTTCCCTCCGTATTATATGATTCTTGTTGTGGACGATGCAGATCGGCTGCTTCGATTATTATGTCCGTTTGTCCTGTCAAGATGAACCTCGTGACCAGACATGCACAAAGTCTGGAACGCAGATTTGGCTGGTCGGGCTGTATAGCAGGCGGAAGTCGTAGGCAGTCCTGAAGAAGAGACACTGCTTCGTTCAAATCTCCATGTCGTCGACTGTGAAACCATCGTAGAACAAGGGCACCGGCTAGTCTGTACAGGGAAAGTAACGGCTTTGGATCTGAGGGTTTGCGCGTATCAATCACTTGACGGTATAGAAATATGGCAGAATTGATCTTTGAGATTGAACCAGACTGACAGAATTCAGTGAGCGTGGCCAGGGCGAAATCGGTCATTGAGGAGGTTTCATCCTCATTTGTAACACTGACATATCTCTCGTTGTCGCGTGTATCCTAGAATGTCATTGGTCATGATCATGTAGAGCGACGGCATATGTTGACATACACGTGAGGCCCCTACTTCGGCGGTCCGGTTTTCCGGTTGCATCCCAGTCGACTGCTGATCAAGCGTCGTTCTCTTCACCTTGGACTCCATCAAGTTCACGGCCTCGTCCACATCTGCGACGTTGCCCGTCCAACTGAATTTGACCACCAAAGCCAGAGCCAGATTGTCCAAGGCGCTCGAGTGGAGAAGGTGCTCCGCAGGTTGAAGCACAAGGCATTCACGAAGAAGATATATAGCGGATTCCAGTGATGATAGCTGACTTTCTCCCTTGAAGTCCTCCACGATGGAGACTGCAAGCTCTTCTATCTCGTCTGGATCGCCGAAATCACTGTCGCTTGCAAGACCAAGAAGCCCTTCATCGTGGTCCTGCCAAAGATTATTGAGAAGGAAATACCACACACAATGCACCAGCACGCACAAGGTGTTCTGCCATTGTCTGTCGTCGCCAAAGTCAGCACACATCATCAAGAGCGAGGAACCGAGCGCACAATGTCTGTGACCTGAGGTGGATAGGGAGGAAGTTCGGAAACGTCTTTCTGGTCGCTCATTGGATCAACCTGCGTGTCGCGGTCCATGAGTGTCACTGAGTAGAGGATGGGTTGTGGGAACAGTGGAGAAACAAGAACAGAAACGGACGAACGATTGGATGGAGGATGGTTCGTTGTGTAGGATCGAGTAGAGAGAAAGACGCGCTGAAGCCATGAGGCAACCCTCGGAGGGATTCGCGTGGCCGAATCGTACGCTGTCATCGCCCTCGACCCAAGCACACCGCATTTAGATGTAGAAAATCTTCGCTCACGTCTTCGGTAGGAACGCGGAACAGGCAAGAGCGATACTATGCACTCCAAACCTTGTGCGACATTGACCCCATTCAGAGTATGAAACCTGTCTTCGTCCCTAACGCTATGTGTATTCCACGCCATGATGTGTGATCATGGACAATCGAGGCAATGCTCTTTCCAGACCTCTATAACATAGCCGTTGAATGTGATGACAGAAGGTTCACTGTTCATTGTCCATTCAGTCATTTCGGAGTATGCCTTCGAGCTTCTGCATGGGATTGGGGTGTTAGAACTTCGGTGGAGAAGCTTCGTCAAGAATGCGGGGCAATACTTGGCGATACGCTCACCTTCACATGTTTCTAGGCCCTGTGCGAGGATCGATATCAAAGGCGCTGAAGATGGACGGTTCGGGGCTGTCCTCTTCAAATAACCCGGTGTGGATTGCCCGGTACCACCTCACTGGCCACAGCAAAGTCCTGACGCGGAGGGTATGGTGCCTAAAAAAAGAATCAGGGCAAAGGGCTAGGTCGAGACGCACACATATGTCAGACGAGGAGGTCGTAATCAAGTAAGCCCAGAATGTGAGATGGCCCTGGGTTAGGTGCCTAGGATTGAGGCTGAGAAATTAGGCGCTCCTCGTACAATAGGCAAGAAGCAGAGAGTTGAAGAAAGGGGCAGTGCAATGTAGAGCAGCTCGACAGCGTTCATGGATGATCGAGTATTGTACATGCAGCGATGCATGCTTCTTGTCACGAAGACGCGTGTATGCCACACAGCTCTTGAGCACCGTGCTTTCCGATGGAGATAGGCTGTAGCACAGAACGGGTGGATCGAGGCGGAGTCTTGGCCGGGTTCGTGGATGCATTATGACCATGCTTTGCTTATCCGCATATCCTGGCGGACCAAATCTATTGGGAAAGTCGCCCTCAAAGTCTTCCCTCTGTCCTTCGATTCACCATCTGCTCCTCGAATCGATATTCTCAATACCAAGGGCGAAGAATGAGATTAAAAATCCTAACCCGCATAGCTGCACAATGAGCGACGGACCCGGAGAGGAACTTGCTTGTATGTGATACAAGAATATCGTCCTGACTTCTTCTGTTCTGAACATCCTTCATCGAGACCGACGTGAATGAATCCTTGATCGTATTCGCGGTGGCGGTATGAGGACCGGAACAGACATAGCACGTATCGATCTATGTGCCAGCCTCTGTGAGATTGCGCGTCGAGCGCATCGCGTTGGATGAGTGCCAATGGCGGAGGAAAGAGTTGAAAGCGCTCGGGAGGGTCGAGCCTGAACATGGATTTGATGGTCATTAGTGGGAGGCACGAGCGAGAATATCATGATGCTACTTGCTGTTGATACATAGGACGAAGTGGGTTGCGCAGAGGCGCACGCATCTCGCCTGCTTGTTTCCGTCGTACTCTGTGTCTACTTGACTGCCCATCGTCCGTCGTCTGGAAAAAGAGCCGCATGTTGGATCGGGTGGGTGAGCCGGCGGCGATCGGTTGGGTGAGATACAAAAATGCCTGTACATGTGCGTGAACAGCGCTGAAGGAGAGAGCGTTGCGGATAGTTCATTGAAAATGAAAGCAAGAACATGGGGTGGTACGAGCATCATACACAGGGTCTGCCTTGGGCAAAGAAGCTGTCATGAATAAGCGTGCTGTTCAAATACAAGAAGTTGCGCGAGCTCACCCTACGTCTCGATGCTCACGTTCCAGAGACTATAAGCATATACGGCAGGGAAAATGCGTCTTGAGAGGGCAACAGAACTGGACGCGACGCAAGAAGCTCCTGCTCGCGTCAATTCTAGTGCTGTCGACCACGGATGTCACACGTGCTGCACAGTGTGAGGACCGCAGATGACGCTGTAGTTATTAGAAAGAGGTGGGGAGAGAGTTGCAGAATAAGATTGCGGCACAGGAGATTGGTGGGAAGAGATCGAGGGAGGAGATGCGCGTTCGAGACAAGATAGTCGCCGTCTCGAGTCTACTCCCTTGAGACAGGTCTCGGACTGGGCAATGTATCTAAGAGCTGTTAGCTCGGTAAACAACATAGCACCCAGATGGATCTCAACTCGCGTGAACGTCTTTCACGGCCATGATTTTGATGAAGAATTCGCGCCAAGTCCTCGAAGGGCCTTATCCGAAGGGCGTATGCGATCATTCATCCGACTTGGAGGTGGTACAGAAGTAGATTCTCGTGAGCAAGACAAACGTCGTAGATTAAGGACATCGATGTCGTCGATGGGGACAGAAAGTGACCCTAACCCTATTGGAATCCTTTCCGGTGCCGGAGCTTGCCGAAGTCGTCGACGGGCCGATTACTCGACGTTTTCCCCCTCACACTCTTTGCTTGCGTCGTCAACTCATCTCAGCCACACATAGATATCTGTTCTTCCATTCTGCTTCACTTTCCAGTCACTTCCTACTAAATTATGCACCATAGCAAGGCCGACACGCAAGCGCCGTTCACGAGGTCTCTATCGAGAGAGAGAAGCTTCGAGCTGCTTCGAGATGAATTGCTGGAGAATGATGCAGAGAAAGCTGCAGTAGATTGTACAACATTTTATCTTGTTCAAGGTATAGTTATCCCCGTAACTACCTCTCTTGCGTCTCCTATTCCTTGAGTTCACACAATTCTGACCCTCTCCGTTGTCATCCTCATGTGCGTCACCCTCCATTGCTACCGCTCCAGTCGTTTCCCATCCTTCCCCCGATCCCGGGAGCTCATACATTCCCCTGACGCCGACAAGCAACGCATCGGCGAGTCAGATCGGCGCGGATCCTCGACCGCCGATCCTCTCCCAAATATATCCAACGCGTCTGTTCGTCGACGTCGCCTGGCGGTATGTATCTATCCTAATCCGGTTTACTATCGCCCTGCTCAGGACTCTCCACGCCGTCGGTCCCATCTGCTCCCGAACTCCGAATTGTACGATTGACTCCTCGTTCCCTGACGATTCCGTCCTCGTATCTCTACCAGTCTCCTCCGCCCTTCCTTTTTCGTGCGCATATAACCAGTAATCATGAACTTGGACAATCTCAGTGATGCCATGGGACCGTACGGAACACACTAGTCTCGACCGCATCCAGCTGGCTCCGATCTCCGCCCACTTGCCTGATCCTACGCCCTCTGCCCTCTGCCCTCCGCCCACCGCCGATGCTCTTGCGCATCGAAGGAGCCATCGACCGTGCAGATCCTGCCCCCGTCTTGGCCCGAAACGCGAAGGTGCCCGGGCATCCACGCTTCTCGTTTTGGATCACGCTTCCAGGCCCGATTCGCGCGAGAGTCTTCTGCGCTGCAATCTCGACCGATAGTCTGAGCTGCAAGACGGCTATATAAATCCCACCACAAGATATTCTCTCATATTGTCAAGTCTTAGCCCATCCCACCTCCCTCTTGTGATTGTTTCTCCGGTATATGGTGCGCGCGTTCTTCGATCAAAGTAAAAGTCTGTCTCGAAATCCCTTCTACATCCCTCCCTCGTGTTTATCTTTTCCGGTCTGCATCTCGAATTCTCCCTTCCTGTTTTAGGACCTCGGTTGGGTCACGCCGTGTGCGTCGTCGGACAGACGAGGAGCTTCTGGAAGCATAAGCACTCGCGGTGCGTCGCATGGAGCTACACAATGCAGAAATCCTAAAATTGCATGTGTCTAATCGATCGAGATGCTGGATCTTTGCGAGCTTCATGCCTTGTTCATCTGCAGCGCAGCGTGCGGCACTCTCCCTCCGTTGTTCACTGTTCGGAATTCTCTCCTCACGGCGTTCAGCAAGTCCACGATGGCCTTTCTAGATCTACTATATCCAGTGCTCCTACCTTCCCACCTTTACATAGCCGTCAATACGAGATCGAAATGTGAGCGCTCTATATTACTCACACCAGTTCTTGAGTTCGGGTTCAACGTTCATCGACGAAACACATCGTACGTTTTTCCTCGTGCGTCCGGATTTTGTAAAATTTCAAAGCTAGTTTATAACTCCGTCCCTGCTTGTGCCGTATCCCAGAGCAACAGTCAGAACCGGACTGCTTATGAGTAAAGGCGGCACCACCAATCGGTTTCGGGCCTTCAAAAGAAATGAGGCTCAGTCGAGAACAAAGAACTGGATGAGAGAGAGGTACGTAGCCGGCAAGTCTTCGAATTCCTGAAAGGATTGCATTTTCTCTCCCGGCTAATCATTTGTACAATCCAAGAATGGTTTGAAGGACCCGTGCCCTGAGCGGTAGACAACGCGTTTGGAAACGAGGCGAAAAGGTCTGAGAAATATGAGTGTCAACGGCGGCCTCCAGACATTGGATGGAGGCTACAGAAGATACACGACGTCAGGTGTACCGTTTATCAGTCGCCTATCACCATGCCGTACTCAGAGGGCTGGCTTCGGATGGGAAGATGATAAGGAAGGACGTACTTGGAGGATGGCAACGTCCCATTGTCGTGCTCGCAGGACGTGCTTCTGCTCGCCGCACAGGGAGGCACGAGGATCGAACAACGGGAACTGATCCGTATCTGAGTTGGAACAGCGAAAATTGAAGATCGGCAAGGACGCATGACTCCCGCCACTCACCCAACGCATTCAACCAATCGCGAAGCAGAATAGAAGACGATTTGGGCTTGTGAGGCAAGGCGCGAGAAACGGTCACATTCGCCACTCCCTGCACGGCTTCGCTTAAAAGCTGGGAAAGTCACTTGAGAAAGTAGAACTGCCATTTCAACTTTTACCCACTTGACCATCGACACGAGCCTATGACTTACCCCTTGAACGCGTACGAGACATTCCAGCTAGAGGAGATTGTTCCCTCGGCGTGGCAAAGACACCTAGCCCGAGCCGACACCTTCCCGTGCGGCAACCAAGCTTCTGACAGGAGCCATCCAGCAGTCGAGGAAATAGCCTCGTATCAGCGCGAGTCAGAGGTATGGTTCGATTTTCAGACCTATGCGTTGACCTAACCCGCACTCCGCTGCAGGGAGTGACAGCCGAGTCATATCACCTTATCCAGGGGACGTATGCCCCACCATACTCAGTATTCAGCTGTGCATTGGCAGGCCCAGTGAACGTCGCCACCGTCGATAACTACGTATCTCCTCAGCAGATGCTGCCGTCTAGGGAGATCTGTTACCAGGCAGCGCCGATGACATTGAGCCCTTCGCGCGGTGAGCCATCCTCCATACTCACCGCACTGCTGCTTGCTTACTCTGCACACAGCATCGGAGGTTCTGGTGGGTCCATGCTGCCCGCCGTCAGACTATCCAACCCCGCACTACGTGGGGTATGCTATGGGGCTGTCAGTTGAAATTTCCATCCCGCCCGCGCGCCTTGCCCACAATGAGGCGCCGCTGGTTATGCCCGCACCCCGCCGGGCTGTGGTAGGAGGAGTCGAGGACGTCCTCGTACCCTCTCGACCGCAATGGCGGCCAACTCTAGCTGAGCTAGAGCGTGAGATGATGCGCTCATCGCGCGCCCGTAGGGGCTTCGAGGGTTATACCCTCAACCAAACAACCATGACATCAAGAACGACTGCCCGCAGAAATGGCTCTGTGGACAGCATCATCCCAGAGGCTGTCAAGGCATCTGGCCGAGGGCGCTCCCTGGAGCCACCTCAACAGGTACAAGAGTCGGGGGAAGGTCTCGACCATACCGCATACGGCGCCGCCCGCCCTAGCTGCAACGAGTGTGATGTGCAATTCCGTCATGTCCACGAGTTGTGGCGGCATCTGCGCGAAACAAAGGCGCATGGTGGGGCCAGGTTTCGGTGCAATGCCTGCGCGAAGGCGTACACTCGCAAGGACGCGCTCACAAATCACAAGCGAAAAAACCACAGCGCGATATAGGCTTGAAGGTGATGAGGGAATGAAGTCGGCGGTGAGCAGAGACGAAGGTGAGTTTTACAAAACTTACCCATCCCACCCTCCCCATTCTTATCTATCCTTCCCACTATTGTGTCCCAGACCATCATCTGCGACCCGAAGGTGCCTACTTCCACGTCCGAATCGATCCGTCCGCGCGATGACCGTCTGCGAAGTTCGAACGAGGCCGTCTCCGAGCATTCTCTGAGCATCTATGGAAGACAACAAATTTCTGAATTGTTACTCACAGTATCATATACGGTCCCAGTTTTCCAATATATCTGCTCTCTCTGGAAATCCGAGTCAACGCGTTCCAGACAGTTGAACATGAGACTGTTTTTGAATCATGAGCTGCGATCTGGTGAAGTGCCGGGCCGAGCACTGGCGGCATTGTCCGTTCTTCGCGTCCAGCGTGCCATTTTAGGCTTGACCGACCGCTGACCGACCCCCCCTCCCGAACGCCGAACGTGAAGTGAAGGTCAGCAGTCTTGGAATGAGACTAGACGTATAACAGCGTTCGCCTCATTTACACTCTTTGCTTGCGTTGTCGGCTGGTCTCAACAACACAGAAATATGCATTCTTTCATTCTGCTTCGCTTGCCATTCGTCCACAGAACTATGATCACCATAGCAAACTCAACATGCCAGCGCTGTTCACAGGCTGCCGCCGTCAAGTGAGGGGAAATTCGAGGGGCATTGCTGGAGAATGACGCAGGGATAAGGTACGACATTGATTTTACTATTAGGTGTCGGCACTCGTCCCATATCTACCCTGCCTCGTAGCCCTACATCCGCACGACCTGAACCTCTCCGATATCATCATCCTCGTGTGCAGCCACCGAGCCAGTCGTTTCTCATCTTCTTTCGGCTCCCGGGAGCTCATATACGCCCCTGGCGCCGACAAGCAACGCGTCAGAGAGGCAGATCAGCGCGGATCATCGACCGCCGTTTTCCTCCCCAAATCGACCGAATGCGCCTGCCCGCCGTCGACGTCGCCCGGCGGTTGGGAATACCGGTATTTATCTATCCTGATCTGGTTTACTCTCGTCTTAATTAGGGCTCTCCACTTTGTCGGTCCCGTCTGTTTTCTCCCCACACGATGAGCACCTCAGCTTGCTTACAGCACCTGGACTCGCCGAGGGAGAGCTGGTGAGCAAGCGTACGCATTGTGCGTTTGCCTCCTCATGCGCTGACGAGTCCCCCCCATATTCCTCCTAGTTTCCTCCGTCCTTCCCTTTTGAACGCAACGCATATACAATGCATATACGCAGCAAGAATGTACCCGATGAACGTCAGTGATGCCATGAGATCGTCGGACGCCGTACAAATTATCCTGGCTGCGACCGGATCCAGCTGGACCCGATCTGCGCCCATTTGCCTGATCCCGCCCTCGTCTGGGCCCGAATCACGAAGGCGCTCATCCCCGTTCTGGGTCGCGCTTCCAGGGCTGATTCGCGCCAGAATCTTCTGCGCTGCAGTATCGGCCGATGGTTTGAGCTGCAAAGTGGCGATATAAATGCCACCTCAAGAGACCTTCGGATACCGTCGAGTCTTAGATCTTAGCCCTTCCCCCTTTCCTCGTGTATGTTTCTCGGCTATATGGTGCAGTGTTTTTTTGTCGATCACAGCAAAAGCGAAACCCCTTCCTCATCTCTCCCTCATCTGTCTTTGACGATTCACATCTCTTATCCTCCCTTCCTGTCCTACGACCTTCGACTGGATCGTGCCATTCAGTCTATATCGTGAGACAGGTGAGGAGCTTGTTGAAGCCTGAGCACTCGCGGTGCATCGCATGGAGCTAGGAGATGCAACATACCTATTATATGCGCACCGCATGCGTCTGGTCGACAAAGATGCTAGGTCTTCACGAGCTCTACACCTCTTTCATCTTGTCGGCAGCACGGCGTGCGGCGATTGCTCTCCATCTTTGCCTGTCCCCTCATCACGGCGTTCGGTGAATCCACGACAGTGCGCGAACCACATTCGGGGAACGATATATTCGATCTTTCCAGATCTACTGCAGTCAGCGTTCTTACTTCCACTGCCCTACACAGCCGTCAGTTTGAGATTGAAATGCGAGCGCTTTGTTTTGCTCAGACCCTTGTCACGGTTCTCGAGCTTGAGCTTGCAGATGAGCACATTGTACGTTTTTCTTCCTCGTATGTCGAGAATGTCACGTTTCCCACAGCTGGCATATAATGGTATCCTTCTTTCCGCGTGAGGAATCTCACTTGGCGATCATGTCATGTCGCTCGACACAACGACGCACTTGAGTACAACTTAGATATATGCGTGTTTTGAGGTGAGTGTTCATTCGACCATGTACTCGTATACCGTTCCAGGCCAAATTGCCGATGCTATCTCGCGGAAGACGCTGATGATCGTGCTGCGGTGTCGCGCTGTGAAATCAAAGAGGAGTCCCAGCACGGCTGAAGTGCACGTTTCTTTCAACATGTCCGAAGCTATCGAATGCAGAATCAATGTGTATTGCATGGCTAACGCATGGTGGTCGTCTAAAGATTCGAAAGCCCTATGAGTGCGAACTTATGGAGACAAACAAAGTATCTAATACCAGGAAGAAAAGATGGGTCAACAAATGGAGACCAAGAAAGAGACGTCCTGAGGCCTGAGCACGGGTGTGAGATTAAGGAGTTGAAATGTGGCTATAATATTGTGAAGTCCGGATCCTTAGAGCATATTCCCATCGCGTGTTACACAGCCTACCGAAATCATCTACAACCCATAGTGCACAAACGGTGTCCACCGTATAAAGGATCTGTTGTTGTATCGGGAACGTAGATCGTTGACAGCCAAGTGGAGAGCTCGAGCGGCTTTCGTAGTATCAGTATGGGAGCCGGCTTCTTCACCTTTGAACAGTTGTCCATAGAAGCTGTCTATAATCTGGAGACGATCTTCATCATGAATGGTCCTGCCGTGAAGTTCTGTTCAAGATCAGATTGCAGCAGGCAGAAAAAATTGTACTGACCATATCGGAGCCACTACTCCGCGGAACCCTGAATTTAACAATGTTGTTGCAAGGTTTAACGGTTCACCTGGAAGTAATTCGCTCTCTACGGCGGGCTGACATGCAGACAAAAACGCCAATCGAGCGTTCGGGAGAGGCTGTGGTATAATTTTGGATGCGCGCAAGGAACCATTATCGAGGAGCGACGCGTTCTCCAGTTCATCGACCAAGTCGTGGGAGCCATGGTATGCGAAGTGAGCAATGGTGGCATCAGGAGGGCAATCGAGAAGCCCCTGTGGCGATGTAGAAGCATCTTGCTCAGCGCCGGATCTGATCAGAGAAGTCGCAGAGACATGTTTCTCTATCGTGCGTATCTCGTCGCAGGTGCTGGGAGCCGACCCGTATTTGGCTCCAGGTACAACCACTAGAACCTTGAGAGGATGCGCATCCGATACCTGTACAGGATCGAGCAACTCCAGGGTGGGTGTATATGACGATATCATGAATTCTGATATAATTTTGATGTTTCCCATACAAGGGCCATATATGCCAGCTGCATGAATGGGGAGAAAAGCAAATGGACCGGTTGGGTACCACCATATGCGTGGTGGCGATGTAGATGTCTGTAGAGAATAAAGTGAGTATTCTGAGTCGCAATATGTGTCAGAAATTTACATGCCTGAAGACCCAGGCAGATGATCACCGGCTTAACGACAAATGCCCACAGAATCACTAAGACGCTTTGGAACACATCATCAGAATTGTGAAAAGCTGCGGTTGTGGGTCGACCGAGCCGCTGAGCTTGCTCGGCAAGACCGACTTCGTGACATCGTGTAGCCCTGTCGATGAGCACTTCGAGAGGACCTTGACAGACCTCCGGTAGAGAAACAAAGCTTGTTGACGCGGCGCTCTGTATGGACATGGCAAGGACTGCTATATCCTGGCTAGTCAATGACTCAGAAAGCGGCACATACTCCACGCCGCCCGATGTGACTACTAAGGCATCACATGAGGAATGGCTGGAGTTCAGGATGACGATCGGCCCTTGCACTGCCGCTCTTTCTAATAGAGTCGGACGCACAGAGTCTTCGAAGTCTCCCAGGGTTCGGATCCGTTTCGGGGTCGGAAGCCCATCCTCATCACGCTGACAGAGTGTCCCGCCTTCGGCATCGAGACTACCGGCCACATTCTGAGACTGTGCGGAGGGGATACGATCAGAGAGGGCTTGCGAAAAAGATACAGCTCTGCCTTTCTCGAGCATCTCAACAGCCTGTTCAAGTCGACCCAAGCGGATAGCACAAGCAGCAGTATCGCTGCTGAGTCTATGGATTTCCAGTCGACGGCGGGATCCGACATCCGACAACAGTGCTGCGGCACGGGAGAGGAGATCGATAGCGGTTTGGTATGCCTCCAGGGCAGATGCGTGATCAGCATCGTCCGCATGCTGTGCCCACATCTGGGCTGCCTTCAAACGCTCGAGGACAGATGCAGGCTCGTAGGTTGCTGCATTACGAAACACAAACATGGCTGAGTCCAGGGTTGAGTGATCTAGACACCCTTGATTTTTGCCATGCTCCACGTAGAGGTAGAAGGCCAAAGTTGTTAAAAACATGCAGCGATTAGGATGTGGTGTTGGGAGACATAGCAGAGCTTTTCGTAGTAGAGAGATCGTTTCCTTGAGGTCATCCATCCACCCGGTCAGTTCAAACCGTTTGGACAGCGCGCGCGCGAGGTCGTTCAATGCCGCTGGGCGATCAGAGTGTTGGATCGGGCGTAACAAAAGAGCTTCTCGGAGCAGTGAGATTGCATCATCGAGGTCTTTCGCTTGGCCTGTCTGCTGAAATTGCATGAGTAATGCGTTCGCCAGATTGCTCAACGCAGCTGGACGACGAGGGTGCAGGACGGCACATAGGCCAAGGCCATCTCGGAGATGAGCGACCGCGCGTCGAAGATCATCCACCCGACCCGTTCGCTTGAATCGCCTCCAAAGTGCAACTGCAAGGTTATTCAATGACTTTAAACGGGCCGGATCTGGCGCAGGGCAAATCACAAGCACTTCTTGATGAAGCCTGATCGCCTCCTCCAGGTCGCCTACATCACCTCTCCGTTTAAAGCGCTTCGACAGGGAAGTCGCGAGATTATGCAATGTGCCGGAACGACCAGGATGAGGTGAAGGGCACAGAGGGAGGGCCTCTCGAAGAAAAAGAATTGCCTCCTCGGGATCATCTACAGTGCCGTCCTGCTTGAGTCGTTTCAAGAGCGCAGCGGCGAGGTTGTTTAGTGTGCCCGAACGAGCGGCATGTGGGGCAGGACAGAGTTTGAGGGCTTTTCGGGAAAGTGAGATCGCCTCCTCGAGGTCACGCTGCTGGCTGGTCCGCTTGAACCGCATCACAAGCGCGCCTACGAGGTCGTTCAATGCAGTCAAACGATGCGGGTGAGCTGCACGAAATAGCGTTAGGGCTTCTTTGTGAACTGAAATCGCTTTGTCGAGATCGTTCTCTGTAGAACTCTGCTTGAAACGAGCCCAAAGAGCACCAGCGAGGTTGTACAGTAAATTGGGTCGTGCTGGATGCGTGGTGTGAAACACCTCGACTAGCTGTTCATACAGTGCTATACAGCTTTGGAGGTCAGAGTCATGCGAGGTCTGCTTGAATCGGGAGTGAAGGGAAATGGCCAAGTTCCCAACAATCCCGTGTCGCTGTGGATGATTCGAGGACAACGTATCCAGAGCTACCCGTAATATATTGATTGCTGCGTCGATCTCTTCAAGATCTCTTGACGATCGAAACTGCCCCAAAAATATGGAACCTTGCTGAGCTAAATGAAGCGCTTCCTCGTCCTCATCTCGCGTCTTTGAACCCGCCGTCGGCTGAGGGGTTGCCCCAGATTGCACCGTCAAAGAGACTCTTGCGCCGATAGCTGCAGCAAGCGTTGAAAACAGGAGCGATGATCCATCCGTCGTGTTCTTGATGGCTCCTGGAAAAAGAGATATCGCCTCATCCATGTCCTGGCGGTAGCGTGTGTGGAAGAACCGCAAACAGAGGGCATCGATGAGGCTACTGGTGCATGCAACACGTTTGGCATCGTTTTGTGCGGGAGAGAAGTGACTTTTACGAAACAACACAATCGCAGAATCGAGGGCAGTACTTGACGTCGTCATGCCAGATCCGAACTATGAGTGCTGTCAGCTCAGAATCTCGTTCATGATCGAAAATGTCAACTTACTCGTGGGCCGAGCATCAATTCGTTCTCCGACTTTGTGCCGGTCAACCATATTTGGAAAAGATCTCCCAGCAGTTCAATGGTCTTGTTCAGGGAAATACTCTGCCCTGGTTGAGGGAAACTAGTCATCAAGGCGAGAGCAAGTTTGCTAGACAATTCTGATCTGTAAAGAGGCCGTGATTCGCGAAGAAGACTCAGAGCTCTGAGAAATGACGACAGCTGGCTCGATTCTTGGCAATCCTTGAATTTTGAGTTGGCAGACGCGTATGTCCAGTCTACATCCGCATTTGTGCCTTGTTTAACAAAGTCGTTCATATTTTCGCGTTGGTGGCTTGAATGAGAATACAATGAGGGCACAATCAGCTTTGCTATCAGGATGTAAATATGCACTTACAACTTTGGGAGTTTCGTGTCTAGAGACAGACAAGTCGATGAGAAGAATTCGATGTTTCTTGGCTTTGCCAAATGGGACAATTACTTGGGATCTATCGACGTGAATTGCGGTCTCCTGAATCGGAGGTTGTAAGAAGTCAAGCAAATTTGCGAACGCACAAAGCGTACCAGGCGACTCACGGAAGCGGTTATATACCTTTGCCTCCAAGCCACATACAGTCCGCATTCCAAATCCAAGTTGGCATTGCCTTCAAGCCATGAAGTGCTTATCCTGTGCATTGCTCACCGCCTTGATGATCGACAGATGATCTTGTGCCAGTCTAGAAAGCGCAATGAGCACAAGGCTTGTGGAGACCTGTATCATAATATTCACCTCTTTGAGCGCCCATACACTCCCACACGAAGAGCAACCATCCCTGGACACCTGTACGATGCCAGAATGTATGAACAGACTTCATATCATCTATACTAGGAATACGTTATACTCAATTGATATAACCGACCGAAGGTGACCCTGTGCATCTCAAAGCAGATGTTAGGCAGTGTCCTTAATGTTCTGGCGGCAAAGTCAGAGCTATGCAAATACAGATATGTGGAACAGGACAAACTTCTCAATTCACATGGATAGGCAGTGTCGATATTTGGAAGGCGCGTCTTTCGTACACCTCTAGTTTGTCTTTGAGCTTTCAGTCGCATTCTCGAAACTGCCTATAGGCTCTGTCCTAGGATCGAGGCCAGTGAAGAGTCAATGTAAGACGATAGCTGCTTAACAGGGAACACGCAGCACTTAGTTTGATCAGCAGCTCAGTCTGACATGAAGTAATAGTGGCGTCAAACTGACCTTCACACACAGCCTTGAAGGCAAAGCTCTATCTTTATCTCCACCCATACATAGGGATGAAACAGTATCACAGACGCTGGTTGCGACATCCAATGAAGCCAGCGCAAAGAGTACTATGCATACTGTGGGAGTACGAAGTTCTTCATTGAGCGATGTCTAAAGATATATGGCTTCGTCGACAGTGGTATCGGTCTACTCCAAACAAATAACCTGATCAAGGCAAGGGATCAGTAGCTAAATGTTGATGATAGATTAGCGGGGCAGATGCGAGGAAATTCTGAGCCACAACTTTACTGGACGGTTGGAACCTGATGTGAGAATCAGAACATAGACTCTGGTGAATTAATTGGAGAATTGTTCAATAGCCCGAGACGCATGCTACGCTATTCAAAAATTCGAGATGGGGAGGAGTCAGAACGACTGCCAATCAGAGTCAGATGTCCAAAACGGCGTTTTCGACCTGGACGCACACAGTCAGAGACACAACCCATAGTTCAAAAAGACCGGTCACGTACCTAACTTCCCAACCGCCAGAAACTCATCCGCGTATTTCAGCCATATCGCCTGCTTCACACGAAGAGGCGATAGCTCAAGCCTGTTCTTCCCTCAGCGGAAGGTTCATGGAGCTTGTCCAAGCAATGACGAGGAATCCAACGTATCATCCATCGAATATGCGAGGCCATGAACGAAGGTGCACTCATATTCTAAACCCCTGCACACAGTGTTGGAGACAAAGAACGAAAAAGTCCATAAGGAGCTCTGCACGCCTGCATTAGTATGGGATGGCGGGAACACTGATGCTGGTTACGAGTACAACGGATTTTCGCCTTTCGTGCCGAGTGAACATATGTGTTTGTCTCTGCTTGTCAGGCCGCTCGTGACACGCCCATCGGGTCGTCAGTCGTCAATCTTCGTCCACCCGTCCGGAGGCAAAGACCTGTAATAAGTAAAGAGCGCGTTTGTCGCGGGTCGTGGAATTACGGAGACAGGCACACCATGTGACGAAACAACTCGAGCAATGCTGCTCCAAGAATGCATCTCGACCGCTACAACCGCTACACACTGGGCGAGGGATCATCTCAACACTTACTATTTAATCGAAGCATCTGGTAGGCATCGCTCACAGCATCTATCTCATGCTACTAATCAGCTTTGATTATCATTATCAATCAGGCTGAGTAGGCCTCTACGATCATTGCATACCCATGGACTAGCACTTGACCAGGCTGATTTGCTCTGATTTGCCTACCTGTCGCCTGGTATCAACATATCCGAGACTGGGATATAACGGATCGATTAGAGTTGATCAGGTGCTCAGAAGATTCAAATTTCAAGAGCACTCGAAAGCCTTCCGGTCTTATAGCAGTTTGCAGCCCTGATATCCGAAACCTATTTCCCCGAGGGTGGGCGTCGGCGCGCATCTCCTCGCAGTGTCAATCACTCGGTTCCAGCTCGTTCTAGCCCTCGACCATGACATCTTGACTATGGCTCAGTGCTCTCTGATCATTTGGCCCTGTAACTAACCTTGAAGGTAATGCTCTCGTATCATTGCAACCTCATACATCAATTCGGAGTTCACCCTTGATTTAGTATATTGTTTCAAAATTCCTCCTTCAATGAAGGCGCACCGATCATCCTTGCGAGAGCAAAGCGCGGTCATTCGCTCTTTGAACCTTCACTCATGACCCATGGAACAGCGATAACAAGCATGACCCCGTTTTGATTTCTCCAATTTTCGAAATCAGACGTGCGCCGCTCGTGTCAGTGGCCTTCCACGGCGAGCCAACGAAGTCTTGACTTGTGAGTCTTTTACAATATCCGGATGTTATTTCTTCGATGTTGATTATCGTCTGTGTTAACGTTTCATCATTAAAGAACGAACATCCTGCTTTGACTTCTCAGAAACTCCCCAGACATCCTTCTCGTGCAACAGTCACACTTCTTCACAGCGCCGTCGGGCTTCAGAAGTGAGCGCTGGCGTCAATGCTAATAAGCATTGAGGGCGTTCCTGGAATTTCCCTCGAAATAGCGCCGACTGATCCTCCGGACTTTCACTTCGCGCCTTGGTATCTTCAAGGGACTTACACTCCTTGCCAAAGACCAAGAACTATCTTTATGGAATTAGCGGTCTGTTCAACCTCTTGACACGTCCATTAGTGCTAGATGCCCCAGCTGTGCAATGTATTATCTTCTGTGGCAGCCTAAACCAAGGCAACGTTTTTTGTCTGTAGGTAATGTGACATCCTCTACGTCAAACGAGCCACCAAGCTCATATCCTAGCAAGTCACTGTCCAAATCACGCATCCCAACCACACTTCCCGTCCCAATCGAATCAGTTGTTAATGGAGTCAAATTCTTGTGTTTTCTGGCATCTCCGTGCAGGTATTCCTACATCAACTGCCCAGGTTTCTCCTGCTTAATTGGTCAAAGTTACATGATGTGTAATTCACAGGATATTGAGCGCGTTTCTCGCTTACGCTCTCGCTCTCTTGAGCAAGTATATTCCAGGTCCACGTCACCACACAGACAGCGCTGAATATCAGGTCTTGGGTTACGAATGGCTCTGCACTGCCTCCATTTCACGCTCACTGTGCATGGGTGCATCAGGAACTGTAGTCACGCGGTGCAGAGTCAAGCTCAAGATCATGGTATGTGTCGGCGAAAGGAACACTCCGTAGGTGCAAACCACCATGGTACAACCAGGTCACAATAAACCATTAGAACAGACACTGGAGAGGGAGCGCCCAAGGTCTGCATATAAAAGGGGAGCCATTCGCGAGATGTCTTCTCCAAGCTCACCTGGCTCCCAACCTCGTCAGCTTACCTTAACTCAGCTCTTTGCTCTCAATAATCGCCATGTTCGCTGCCAAATTCATTCTCGCTGTCGTGCCCCTCATCGCGTACGTGCTCGCTGCACCCACTAATGCCAGCGCGAGAGATGAGGACTGGAAGACGAAGCTCGGTTGGGACGGGAAGGTCACCACGCCTGCTGAGCTCGACCCTAGCAACGTCTCCAAAGCCTCAGACGGCGTACGTACTCTCTTTCCCTTCACCGCATTGAAGGACTCATGGACCTGAGGCATCTTCAGGGCCTTCATGCCAATGTGCTCAGCGGCGGTGTGTACTTCTGCACCGACGCAAACTTCAAGGGTAACTGCGTACGTGATACTGTCTTCAAAGTCTGATCGCGCATCTAATGTACTCTTCCTCAGGTCTATGTCACCAACTTCAAGTACGAACAATTTTGCGCGATGTGGCGATGTCACGATATTAATGTTTTTTTTTTACCGTCGACAGCTCCGGCCAGTGCGTCGGCGTCGGGTCCAACTTCAACGACGATGTCAGCAGCTTCGGTCCCGACAAGGGTCTTACTTGTACCGTCTACAGGTTTGTCCCCTTTACTCGTAATTGTGATCTTGCTTTGACCAGATTTTCAAATCAGTGACGCTGGATGCTCTGGCCGTGCTACTGGCGGGATTGTCTACCCTGGTCAGTAGCTTATGATCTGCTTGAACCTCATGCAGAATGTTCTGACCCTCGATGGCAGGCATCGACAACTTGGCCGACTACAACAACAACGATGCCATGAGCTCATTCAAGTGCACTTAAGCCAGAGAGGGCGGAAGTGATGACACTGAGGGGGTTACAGATTCAGAATCAGCACTAGGGTTTAGTTCGGGAATTGTATGAGATGTATTGTGAACATCGACACCAGGTCTGATGGTATGATATTTTCGCTTAAGCGGCCGCTATTAGCGTCGAGCTCCTTTGTGCCATTTTGTGCCATTTTCCGAACCCAAAGCCCGAACCTGAACCAAAGCTCAAACCAGAACCAGAGTCGAACCAGAGCCTGAGTACGCTGCCAACGACTTGATGATGAACGGCTTGTCGTTCGGAGCTGATTTTGCGTAAGCGTCGCCGTCGTGTTTTTCGGATATTCCGCCTTCAAGAAGAGGCGAATAACCCCACTGAGAGAGGAAAACACGTAGCCGACTCATCTTCAATTCAAGGAAAAATACCACCCTTGGCGGCCGCACAAACCGTTCGCTGACTACAAGGACAATTGGAACAAGTTCTCATAGATCTCATGGCCCAGCGGTGGAAGCTCGAAGATATAGTAGGCCACGAGTCTCCTGGCAAGCGGCGCGAGAAGGTCCAGAAAATATAAGCATCAACACAGCCCAGGCCCAGAAGACGTACGTTGTCAGGTGTGCCGCCTATCGATCGTCTATCAGTTCAGCAGAGTCAGAGAATTGGCTTCGGATGCAGAGAGATAAGGGGAGACGTGCCCCCAAGAGGGCAATTTTCCCCTGTTGTACTGGTAAGACGTATTCGCTCGCCGCGCACGGGGGCACGAGGCGAGCGGACAGGTCGAACAATGGGGGCAAATCCGCATCTGAGCTGGAAAACCGAGAATCGAGGTGCCTCGGCAAGAACACATGGGTCCCGCCACCCACCTCACTCGTCCAGCCAATCGCGAAGCAGATATGGAAGCCCGATTGAGCTCGAGAGGCAAGGCGCGAGAAGCGGACGTATTTGCCACAAAGGGCTCGCTTAAAAGCTGGAAAAGCGACCAAAAGCGACTCGAAATTGTTCATCTACCATTCTGTCTCTGAGCCACTTGACTACCGACACGACCTGATGGCTTTCCCGTATGAAGCTTTCCAGCTGGAGGAGAATGCTCCCTCGGCGTGGCAAAGACACCTCGTCCTTGCCAATGACGGTGTGACCCTCCCCTACGCCAACCGAGCCTTTGCCGAGGGCCATTCATCGCTACAAGAAATGGCTGCAGATCACTACGTATCAGAGGTATGGTCTCGTTTGAAAGGGAGATCCACGCATTGTCCTTACCTTCCTGCTGCCACAGGGCACATCGGTCGTGCCCTCTGGACCAAATCAGTGGGCAGATGCCCCATCCTACCCAGAGCCCATCCACGCATGGGCATACCCGGTGCACGTCGTCCCTGTTGGCGACTACGCATTTCTTCGGCGGATGCTGTCAACTGGGGGGATCGTCTACCCAGCAGCGCCGGTGACGTGGGGTCTGTCGAGCGGTAGGTAATCGATCATACGAACTTATTCCTTGCATACTTACTCTGCACTCAGCCCAGGAGAGTCCGGCGGGCCCATACTACCCGCCACCCGATTGCGCACCCCCACACGTGGGGTATACTACGGGAGCGGCAGTCGACATCCCCACCCCACGGACGCGCGTCGTCGTCTGTGATGCGCCGCTGCACATGCCTACGCCGCGGAGGGTGACGAGCACTGGGTCCCTAGCAAGTCTTGTACCATCCCGACCGCGATGGCGACCGATCCCAGCGGAGCTGGAGGACAAATTCGCGGGTGCGGCAGCGGCCTCCACCCCAGCGTCCGATCACCCACCGAGTGCTGAGGACAGCTTCGAGGGCATTGCCCTCAACAAGACAACCATGAGATCAAGAACACCGATCCACAGGAACAGTCCTGTGGATGATGACATTCCCGAGGCTATCAAAGCGTCTGTTCAAGGGCGCGCCCCCAAGCAGCCTAAGCAGACCCGAGCGCCAAAGAAAGTTCGCGGACAGACCGAGTATGGCGCCACCGAGTATAATTGCGAGGAATGCGTGATCGGGTTTCGACGCCCTCACGAACAGAAGCGTCATATGCGCGAAACGATCGCGCATTCACGGCCCACCAAGCGGTGCGATGCTTGCGGGAACAAGTACTTCCGCACGGACGCGCTGAGGGCGCACAAGAGGAGCAAGCACGGTGCGCGGCGGATCCAGAGGCGGAGGAAGTCGAGTGGGCGGTGAGCAGAGGAGGGTGAATGCTGGTGAGCGTTTTCGATCTTACCCCCCACGTCGCATCCTCCCCTTCTTATCGATTGTACTCCTGTCTTGCCCTCTGTTGTACCGCAGAACACCATTGGTCGTATGAATACCCCCCTTTCAAGTCCGAATCGATCCGCGGGCGTGATGCTCGATTGGCACCTGTCTGCAAGGATATCCCAGTCTGTTTGTCTTTACTCACATGTATCAGTCACAGTTTTCCCAATATATCTGCTCTCTCTACAGCACTTTATTACATATGCGAAAGGCCATATGACGAGGTAGTGGATGAGTTTCTGAGTTGCGTCCCCTTGCACGATGGCTGCGATGGTGAAGGAGGAAAGTAGCAGGAAGACACGTGAGACGAACTCATCAAGCCGACTTGACGCTTCATGCCGGTTCATCTCAACTTATACCATCGTCATTGCTCAGTCGCTTCTCCTCCTCTGCTCGCGCTCAGCAGCGACATATTATCATTACCTACTTCTGCTTACCTCCAGCACTGCTAACTCAGGGCGATGTCGAGCATCACTTCCGTCTGACACACTTTCAACGTGTAATGCACCCGACAAGATCGATCCAGGCGCGACCGCACGCCAGCTATCTGTTCGCTCCGCACACATCAAGAGAGCAGCCACGATGAAATTGGAAGGCTACATGACTGCGCCACTCGTATCGATTTGGATGGATGACAAGACTCACTAAAATTGCAGGAACTGGGCGGCACCATGCTCACGCCGGAGTCGACAGCCAGCGAGAGTGCAGAGAAGAAGATGTCGAGTTCTGTCCCATTTTTCCAGGCTGGGAGGATAGACGAGTTGCGGAAGACGGTTGAAAGTGATGTGTACTGTACTAAACCTCGAACGTGGTGAGTATATTTCATCTGGCTGAGGTACATGGAGTCGTCGTGTCACTCCATGGTTCCCTCCTTACATAGGCGTCGCATCATTCTTCTATGTCTCCCCATTGCCCCGAATCCAACAGCTGTCTGCGAGGCTGCCTCTACCAAGAGAAGGGAGATTCGAGGGATATTGCTGGAGAATGAAGGATAGTTACAGTATGTGGTACGACGACGTCAGTGTCATCTTGTCAAAGTCAGTCTTCCCCCCGTATCCAACTCGTTCTATGTTCCCTGCACCTTACGTCCACATGATCCTGTCGCCGTCTGCATCGGTGCGCTTCACCGCCATGTCCACCCTACTAGTCACTTCTTAGCTCTCCTGACGCCCGGCCCCCGCTCCACGGGCCTTCTGATGTGCTCTTGGCGCCGAAAGCAACGCATCGGCAAGCTCGATCGGCGCAGATCCTCTGAGGCCGCGCGCCTGCTCGTCGACGTCGCCCGGCGGTTGGGGATGCCGGTAGGCATGTATCCTAATCTGGATCACCATCGTCTGCGAGCACTCTCAGTCTTTTTACAGCTCCGAAATCATGCGGGGCGCGAGCTGGTTGGCCAGCGGATACCGTATTTTCACCTCCTGCGCCACTACCCCGCCTCTCCGTTTGATCCCGTCCCTTTCGGCGCATACACGCAGCATGGGCGAGCTCAGTGACTCCGTAGGACCGCGCGGCACATGTCCTGCTGGACCTGATCTGCGCCCACTTGTTTCATTCCCCGACGGTGCCCTCGGCCGTCGGCTGCGCGGATCCCGCCCTTGCCCTTGCCTAAGCTGCTCGTCGAAGCTCCGCATCTTCGTTGAGGACGTCCGAGCTGTGGCTTGATATAAAGGCCCGGTGCAGGAGCCTCTAGGCTCCCCTCGAGCAGCCGCCTATCCCCTCCCCTCCTTCGCGTCTGCCTGTCGGACATCGGATCTACGCGTAGGGTGCGTTGTCCATCATTCACGGATACAGTCCATCGAATACTCTCTTCCGCTTCGCATCACTCTCTCGTGTCTGCCTCTCGTGCCCTTCCTTCTTGCCCTACGACCCTCAACTGAATCGCCCCATCCAGTCTCCACCGTCTGAAATGTAGAGCGCAAGTTCTCGCAGTGCATGGCGTGGAACCAGGAACTGCAGGGTCCTCCGCTGCCCTTCTCATTATACACGCCTTGCATCATATGTCTGCTCGACCAGGATGTGAACTCATTACGCGCACCGCATTCGTCTTCTCGGCACAGTCCATGTATGGTCGTCGCTCTCTCCGTTTTCCCTTGGCTCCTCACTAGGGCGTCATGCGAAGCCACGAAACGGCGCGAACCCCGCAGAACGATCCGCTTGATCTGACCACCGCCCGCACCCTGCACAGCTATCATCCCAAGACCAACCCCGAGCATGCTTGTCTCGGTTCTCGATCTCCCACTCATCGACGAGACACGCTCACGAGACACGAGGGTAAAAATGGGCACAAAGTTCAAAATTACGTGCCCGCCGTACGACTCTGTCCGTCCATGTGCGCTTCTCTCGTATAGCGACTGCGCCGCGTCTCGAGCAATAGCGCCCTCAGTACGGCCGATTATGTGCGTGCATTGAGGTGAGCGTTCATTCGGCCCCGCATGCAGGCCGATGCTATCCCGCGGAAGATGCTGGTCATCGCGCTGTGTTGGCCCGCTGTGGCGGTCAGCGCGCCAGCACGGCTCAACTGCACATTCGGGCTATTTTCGGAGCCGTTGGGTTTCGCCTCGCCTGGGTGGACTGTCGCGGCTCGCGCCGGGCAGGTATGGCGGAGCTCGACAAGCTGAATCGATGGAAAACATCATGAGCGACAAGCACAGTACCGTCGTGACTCTGTACACGGCTGAGGGCCTGTTGAGTACGCGCGTCCGCATGAGTTGAAGTAATGATTTGTTATTTGTCCGATCGTTGGGATGCTTGTTCAGACAGAACTCGTGTATTAACGTCTAATTACGGCTAGCCATGTAAATTGTTGTGATGCTTCTCTGAGAGAACGAATCGATATGACAGACAGTGCAGGCGATCTCTAAAGGTGTATGGGAGACAATATGAGCCGCCTTGGAATCGAGCATCGCAGCTCTGCATTGCTAGGAATACTCTAGGAATACCACAGCTGACTGCATCCGACAGCCTTAAGCATCCAAGTTGAGCAACACGTGGCGCCAGAACGGATTTGGGTCACTACTTCTCGGTGGGCCAGGTACATCCGCCTGCCCAAGGATGTGAGCGGTTCAAAGTAGCTGGTGTATCGGGTAAACTGGTGAGATAGTTGAGCCCCTCGAACTGCTTCTTCGAAGACGCGGAAAACGGCTGCCCAGTGAGTCCGGCAGACTGAGACTGCGAGGAGGATTTCATAGATGAAGGATGACGTTGTGTGCAGAAGGACAGCAAATATTGTGTTCAAAAGAAGTGGCGAGAAACCCTATTGAGAGAGGGAGACATGTCTCCAAACACTCGCCCTTTGCTGCCGAGAAAACCGTACGGACGATCTGGACAAATGCCGTCATGGACTAGTAGTAGAAATCCGGAGATATAGTAGGCCGCGAGACTCCTGGCAAACGACGTGGGAAGAAAAACATAGTGAACGTCGACACAGATCAAGGCCCAGAAGACACACATTGCCAGGCGTACCACCGATCAGTCATCTATCAGTACCAGTACGACGCGCTGAGAGAATCGGCTTCGGATGCAGAGACGATAAGGAGGGACGCGACCAGAAGACGGCGATCCTCTCTCGGTGCGCTCGTAAGACGTACGTATTCGCTCGCCGCGCATGGGGGCGCGAGGCGAGCGGATACGTCGAACACTGGGGGCAAATCCGCATCTGAGGTGGGAAACCGAGAATTGAGGTGCTTCGGCAAGAACACAGGGTCCCGCCACCCACCCAACTCGTCCAGCCAATCGCGAGGCAGAATTGGAAGCAGGATTCAGCTCGAGAGGCAAAGCGCGGACGCATTTGCCACAAAGGGCTCGCTTAAAAGCTGGGAAGGCGACCAACAGCGACTCGAAAAAGTTCATCTGCCATCCTAACTCTGAGCCACTTGACCATCGACACGACCCAATGACTTACCCGTACGAGACGTTCCAGCTAGAGGAGATCGCTCCCTCTGCATGGCAAAGACACCTAGTCCTTGCCAATGGCAATGCCACCTTCCCCTACGACAACCAAGCCTCGAGCGAGAGCCGTCGAACACCACAAGAAACGGCTGCATATTGCTACGAGTCAGAGGTACGATTTCGTTTGATAGAGATGTACGACATTATCCTTATCCCCTTCTTCCACAGGGCGCAGTGGTCATGTCCTCTGGACCGAACCAGTGGGCATATGCCCCATCATACCAAGAGCCTACCTATGCAGAAGCGATCCCAACCAACGTCGTCACTGTTGGGGACTACGCATATCCTCAGCAGACGCTGCCGGCTGGGGAGATCTTCTACCCTGCAGCGCCGATGACGTGGGGTCTGCCAGTCGGTGAGTCATTCAACATTCACCTCATACTTGTATATTTACCCTGCCCTCAGTCCAGGAGAGTCAGGCGAGTTCATACTACCCACCGCCCGATTGCCCTCCCTTCGTGGGGTGTGCTGCCGGGATACCAGTCAGTTTTCCCATCCCCCGAGAGCATGAAGGTACCTATCATACCCCGTTGCACATGCCCACACCACGGAGGGCTACGAGAATTGGGTCACTGGCGAGGCTCATACCATCCCGATCGCAAGGACGACCGACCCCAGCAGAGCTAGAGAATAGATTCGCGCGCGCGGCAGCAGCGTCTATCGTGGTACCCCAGTACCAGTCGAGCGCTCAGGAGGACTTCGAGGGCGATGCCCTCAAACATACAACCCAGCACTCAGAAACGACGATTCACGGGAAAAGTCCCGTGAACAGCTACATTCCCGAGGCGGTCAAGGCGTCTGTCCAAGGGCGCACCCCCACGTAACCTAAGAGGGCCCGAGCGCCAAAGAAAGCTCGTTGACAGACCGAGGACGTCACGAACAAGATCGCGAGGGATGCCTGATCGAATTCCAGTCTCCTCACGAACAGAAACGGTCGCGCATGCCCACCAAGCAGTGCGACGCTTGCCAGAACAAGCACGTCCGCACAGACGCTCTCGGAGCACACAAGAGGAGAAAGCACGGTTCGAGGCTGATCCGGAGGTGGAGGAAGTGGAGTGGGCGGTGAGCAGAGAAAGGTAAGAGAAAGGTGGATGTTTTCAATCTTGCCCTTGCTTTGTGTCCCTCGTCGTCCCTCTGCCCCTTCTCCTTCTTATCGATTGCACTTCTGTCTCACCCTCTGGTTATCGTAGAACACCATCGGTCGCACGAATGTGCCCCCTTCACGTCCGAATCGATCCGCAGCCGTGATGCTCGGTTTGCGCCTGTCCGCGAGGATAGTATAGGAAGATATCCTGATCTTTTTATTTCGACTCACATGCATCGGTCACAGTTCTCCAATATATCTGATCTCTTCACAACTGTGTATTCCGTGTGCGCATCAAGGTGACGAAGCGGTAGATGAGTTGCTGAGTTGTGTCGCTTCACTGTCGCTGCACGCGATGAGACACGATGGCTGCAAGGAACACGTGAGAGACAGCGAACTCATCAAGCTTATGCCATCGTCATTGTTCAGTCTCTTCTTCTCCTCTGCTCGCGTTCAGCAGCGACATCTTGTCAGGTCTACTTCTGGTCAGCTCCAGCATTGCTACTTTAGACCGATGTCGAGCACTACCCCCGTCAAACACACTTTCATCGTGTATGCACCCGACAAAACCGATCCAGACGCGACCTCACGCCGGCTGGCTGTTCGCCCCGCACACATCGAGAGAGCCGCCACGATGAAGCAAGAAGGATACATGAGTGCGTCACTCGCATCGATCTGATGTAGTTAAGGATCACTAAGATGAGTAGAACTGGGCGGCGCGATCCTGACGCCGGAGTCGATTGCAAGCGAGAGTGCAGAGAAGAAGATGACGGGCTCCGTTTTGTTTTTCCATGCTGAGACGATAGATGAGGTGCGAAAGACGGTTGAAAGCGATGTGTACTATACCTCGAACGTGGTGAGTAGATTTCATTTGGCTGAGGTCCTTCCGATCAGTGACCGTGGGTGCAGTGGGATGTGGAGAAGATCGTGATCGCACCCTATGCTATTGCTGGAGGCTCTCAGTGGCCTTGATATCGAGGGTGTCGGCGCAAGTTATGAATGTATCAGTAAGTCCTTTTTTCATTCGCACTTTGGATGCTCAAGAACATCGACGTTCTTCAAGACATCTCCATGCGCCTTCTTGAATATCTGGCCATACTTCTCGGACTTTTGTAACAACGACTCGTTGCATTCCTCATGGCTCACTTTAACTCGAATTCAAATTTCGTGTTTGCTGCCTTAACAACGATGTCCGGCCACTCCCTACACACGCATCCATCATCAGTATGATTTGTTCTAACCCTCTTGGATGGCGAGCTCCGCGGTACTCGGAGCATCTCTGGAGCGATTCACGAACATCTCCGAAGTTTCTACTCAGAAGCCCATAGAACTGCGTTGTCACAGTCTACGTTCTATGTGATCATGGGCTTTTACCTACAGATCTTCCATCGATCATGGTAGATCTAATGCTAGGAGTCAAAGCGAATATCAGTCTGCTCTATCAGGTGAGTAGCACTCAAGTGCATAAACAAGACTATTGGTTCAGTATCGTGTCGAAGGCGCAATTCGACTTGAATGAGCTCTGTGCTCACTTTGATCCTTGTTTACTCTTACTAACGCCAGTGCTCTTTGTCTCCCCTCATTCAAATCCTGGTCCGCTGCACGCATATCAGTGCTTTACCTGCTCGCTTTACACATATCAATGGCCATGCACATCTCATTTTGATTGACAGTTCCCTGGGTCTTATGACAACTAAACTTCCCGCTTTTCCTGAACTACCAATCTCTTCAGTTGCGCTTCAAGCCACGTCAACGCCAGTAACCTACGAGGCTCGTCTCGTTTCCCCTTCATTTCTTACATGTTGACCTGACACAGCATTGTGGTATCTGTCATTTCAGGCTGTGCTCGTCGATGTGCGCCGTTGATTTGCCATATTTTTGGCGATTAAAAGATCCGGCCGTATGGCTAGAATTCTGGACTGTGATCAGGGTGGTTCGAATAACTGCATAACGGCCTGGAGAAATAGCACTGTGCTGCCGACGATGCTGTCTACCACGCGGACTGGCTGTTTCTTCTACTCATATTCTCCTTTGTCATGATGGAGCCAACGATCAATAATACATAGAGTATATCGTTACGCATTGCGAGGAGAGCCGCGATGGATATTAGAAAAGCGCAGCTGTCCAAAGAAACTTGTAGTGAACCAATGCTCCATTTCGGCAACTCGGCGCGGAGATTGAAACTGGATGTTCCGTCGCCTTCGCTCCTTGTTCCTCAACAGCCCTCAGCAACATGGTGAAGCGTGCTCGTTCCGTCGATGATGAAGACGAACTTTCGAGGCAAACACGTACACGGGATGAAAAATCCAGCCGTACTCTGTGTTTGTGCTCTATATGCACAAGGACTGGTCCGTCATGTCCATGTTCGCGATTAATGACGTGGTAGCTAATTTTGTTTCCACAAAACTCGTAGAATCAATACCAAAGCAGCGTAAGCTCTTGGTCCTTACCAGAGCATCCAGCTTACTCATTTTTGTATATGGATTAGATTATGTAGACTCGGTGACTCTAAGTGATGCCGTCGACGGCAAAAAATTGATTCAAATTCGCTTTGAAGATCGAAGAGTCATCACTGGTGTGCCCCTCACATTCGATGTTTGTCCGGATCTACGTAAATTGAAATACCTATCTCTGACCTGGAGCGCGTATCACTTAGGCCCTGGCTGTCACCGTTCGTCGTCTGTTCTCCCTTTCTGCTTCCTCCGATCTGCGCATCTCTGCGCACATTCCGTCCTTCGATGGTGACCGCATGGAGATCGATCCACTCATATGGCCAAACCTTTGCTACTCCCTCACGGCTGTATGGGTCGAATCGGTCGAAAGGATTAACAAGCCTGCAACCGCGACTATCACCACCCCTCCCCATGAGATCTATGTACGTTCTAGTATAAGTGATCGGACATTGGCCTTTCATTACGATCCCCTCCTCACTATTGAGGCCTTGATGAGAAAGCTCCGAGTCGAAGAAGGTGTCCCAATAGAACGCCAAAGGCTGTGCTTGGATGGCAAGATCCTTCTTGCGGTCAAGAGACCATTAACCTTGGCTCAGTGCTTCATCAAACCGGGGCGGACTCTAGGCCTATATCAGCAGAAGAAAAAGCAGAGACAAAGTATCTACGTCTATTCCCCGACTCCTATGGCTGTTTCGGTCACGCTCAGTATCGTCCCGGGATGGGGGTTCTCATCCGTACGACCAATGGTACCCACAGAGCGAAAAGAGAGTGGATGGCAAAGCGTAACGTGGGCAGTGCAATCGCAAGACACTCAGGATGATGAACAGCTCGTTGAATCGGATGTCCCCGACATACAATGGGAATACGACTTGTCGGTTTTTGTATATATTCGATTTTTCTGAGGACTGATGGAAGCGTGTGGATTCCACAGACAACCTTTGACACGACTTGCGCAGCCTTTGCGCCTTTCTCATAATTGTTTCGATCCTACACATCCAGTCATCGATTCATCGAACTCTGTGCTTGTCCTTAATACCGAAGTGGCCGAATACCTCGAAACAGCCCTTGATTCTTTAGAACTACCACTTTCTATGCGCAAGTCCTTCATAAGGTGGGTCATACTCGTCTATATCCCTGGGGGCTACTATTAACAACAGTGATAGTTACTGGCATGCTGACCTTATGAACCATGCAAATATCGCTCTGCGGTTCTTACCACAAGCCTCATACGAACTGTCTGCTTCTCTTGTAATAAACCCTATCCCCGCGAGAGTCGTCCGTATCTTCATGCTCTGGAAGGGCGTCCCGGCCTCCGAGGAGCAACGCTGGGCATCTGACATGTTTCAGACGAGACTATCAGATCAAGGTGGTTGGGCCTCTATCGTGGGGAGCAAAGTCTCAACGAATCTCGCACTTTCTCTGAAAGTATTTGAGTGGGGCGGCATGGAGGTCAGATAACAGGATTTAGCTGGTGGTCGGTGGAAGGGCGGTTGCTCTGTGTGCACTTATAACAGGGGAGCAATACTTTGTGACCACAAGAACCCACACGATCTGGTCTCATAGTATGAACTGCGGAGCTGTCCAATGCTCTCGGGCTCGCTCCGCGCGCTTTCGATGTAATGCTCTATAGATTTCGATTATTTCGTTACAACGCGTAGACTACGGCAGACCCGGTATAATTACAGCACATATACAAAGACGAGCGAACCGCGATGATACCAAAACGATGCTCAGAGCGAGAGAAGAGGGGCAAACAACATTAACACACTTTTTGAGTCAAGATATGGGCGAGATAGGAGAGGAAGAAGGTAAACCATAAACAGAAAGAGGTAGAAAGGAACAATAAGATAGGAGTTCGTGCAGACGTAAGAAGGAGAAGCCGGTCGAAAGACGTAGGTTGATAACCACGTCCGTTCGACACCATGCCGGATGTCGGAATGACAAAAGAACAAGCGCCACGACAAACGTCGTTAACAGTCTACGAGCAAACGCGACGAAAAAAATAGACGATGAAAAAAAAACAAGCACGACTATGCGAACGTCAGCAAGCTCTCAGCAGGGACATCGCGCTGCGCCTCGGCCGAGTCCGAGTCCTGCCATAGGCTCATCATGTTTTTGAGCACGCCGTCGAGAAACACCGAATAATGTCTCGGCGTGTGCTGTGCGTCGATGGCAATCTCGTCCGACGCGAGGGTGCTGATGAGCAGGCTGCTCACGGCGTAGATCTTCGTACGCTGCTCCTCGGACACGACGTGCGCAAAGCGCGGGTGCAGTAGCTATGAGGTAAAGTGAAACGGGAGCAAAAACAAACTGTCAGCCTCTGATAATGCTCTCGGTGATGGAAGGATCCTCCCCGTCATGCAAGGGCGGAGCGGGAAAGAGGGAGGAGGCATGGAGATATGGAGGCGAATCTCACCTTGACCAAGAAAGCGCCCGCAAAGCCCGTCCCGACGAAAAAGAACTCGGGGGCGTACTTGACGAACTGCGTCGCCACCATGCGCTTCAGCCACGCGTCCACGAGCGCGAACGCGGCGTTTATCGACTGCTCGAGGTACCGGCTCTTCCCCTCCACCTTCAGCGCGTTGCTCGCGATCTCCGATTGCAGGCCGTACGAGATCACGATGAGGCGACAGTATTCCAGCAAGCTGATGCGCGTGCTCATCAGCCTCATGACATCACGCGAGAAGTGTGAGATGCTTACTATGCGACCATTCCGGTGCGCAGCTGGTCGGCCATCTCTGTAGGAGACACGAGAATGAATCGCGCCGGTCAGTATATGAGATCAGGATCCGCATTAGGGAGCAAAGGCGTACCGATTTCCTCGTGCAGGTTCCCGCGCATTGCGGCCTTTTCAAGCGACGATGACGACAGCCTCTGCGTGAACGCGTCGATGACGGTCGCTAGCGCCTGCGCCTGAAAATCAAGATAAATTTATTTTTAAGTCATAAATCGAAAGGGACGCAAGGGGACATACCCGCTTATCCGCAGGGTAGCTCTGCACCTCGGACGTGGTGTCAATGAACGCGTTCATGATACGGAGAAGCTCAATGATGGCAGGGAGATGCGCGTCGAACGGGTGCTGGAACGTCGACGCGGAGCACCAGCGCGAGCTGTTCCGTATGATCTACACAAGTAGACACGCGTGTAAGCGCGTTGAACACTGGCATGCATGCAGCATGCAGGTAGAATAGACAGCCAACGCACCTCGTCCTCGCGGATCGTGGGTTGCTTGCCCATCTGCATTGACGTGCTGTAGTCCATGATGCAGCAGATCATCCACGTCCGCCGGCGGTTGAGCAGCTCCCGCTCGTGCCGCTCGTCGGCCGGTGGCTCGCTGGAAGGCTTGTTCAGATTCAGCTCGACGGCCAGCCTGTCCCAGTCCAAGGTCACGGTCAATACACGCGCAAACAGACCAACACTGGAAAAGGGAAAGGTTCCTAAAGAGGAAGGTAGACTGCTCACCGTGAAGCGACCCCCGTGTAGAACGACCCCCGATCCTCCTCCCACGTGCGCGTCGGGCTGCCGTACGCGGCCATGATCAGATACGCCTGCGACATCTCGACGCACTTCCAGCCGTCGATGAACGCCGACGCGGCCGCCGCTTTGGCGAAGTGCATCGCCATCTTGTAGATCTCTGGCCGTTGGGTGTAGTACCGCGAGGAGACGGCGCAGACTGTGCGGACGCGACGTGAGCTACGGCAAAGATGGAATGGAAAAGGTCAAATTACCAGCGGTGAAGAGGAAGGGACACCGGCGGAGAACGGAGGCGGGTGTGTGAATCGTCTCGTCCAGGATAGACAAGAACGGCTGGGAACGAGCATCAGAATCCCCGTCCTACACAACGAAGAGAATACTGCTCACGTTCATCTTATGGAAGAATCTAACGACGTCCGCACGTCAGAAAGATAACACCCCGAAAGCATATACGACGTATGCAGACTCACATGTCGAATAACGCTTTCGCCTCGTCAGGCGAGATGAGCCCCGAGATTAGGATCTCGGGCAGCATCTCGCGCTCGATGACGATCTGCCGTAAATTCAAATCAGCCGACGGCCCTGTATAATTAATTGATCGTCAGCATTTTGAAATTCGATAATAATCGGGATGTGAAATTCTGAGACTCCTCGATCGATCGATGCAGGGCGGGACCAAAAAATTCCAGCTATCAAGATTTCCACGAGCGGCCATCCGAGACCAAAAACACAAAAACTTACCGGGGCTGAAATACGCGCCGTTCGCGATGCCAAAGTCCATCTCCGGCACACCCTTGAGGCCGCCAAACGCCTGCGACCACGCGTCTGCGTTGGCGTTGGCGGTAAGGTTTGATGGCACGTTTAGCGTCGGATGGCGCCCCTTGCCGTACTTGAGTGAGCAGCTCGCAAGGAAGCCCAGCGGGGCAGTAGAATCTGGCAACGAGTGGAGCCGCAGCGCTCCGCCGCCGCCGCCGCCATCTCCACCGCCGCGGCGATGGCTGGTATGCCGCCGCACGATCTGCGTCTCCGCGCCCTGCTCCTTCTTGCACAGATCCACCTCCATCGACTCGCTCTTGCTCCTCTGGCTTTCGTCGTCGTCGCGCTCGTCGTCGTCTTCCCCGTCTTCCTCGAGCTCGTCGTCGTCCATCTCCTCGTCGACCTCCAGCGCACCGAGGTCGATCGCGCCGCGCGCGACTTCCCACGCGCGCGCGCTCGCCTGGTGCTTCTCCATCCGCGCGAGGACCTCGCTGTGCGCCTGGCGCTCCGCCGGAGTGAGGTTCCCGAGGCGCGCTGGGAGGATCGAGAGCGGCGTGACGTACGAGCCGGACGCGCCAGAGCTGGAGGAGGAGCCTGGGGCGCAGGTGTGCAGACGCGACAGGATGTCTGCGATCGACTGGTCCTTTTCGCGGATTTGGCGCAGGAGGTGCTCCCTTTGGCTAAATCGGGCAATTCGTTTTCGTTTTCGGTTCGCGTTTCGGGTCGGAAGTTGAGCAGGTGCGGAAGGGAAGGAAAACAAATGAGAGGGCGTCTACGTCAGCAAGGTCCAGAGCGCCAGGGTCTGAGCCGCGTGGGACAAAAGCAGTCTCCATCGAGCCAAAATGGCTGGAACGAAGATGGCGCGAAGGCGAAGAAAGAACAAGGGATTGCGCGAAAGGCAATAGGGACGACCCATCGTCCCGATGTGGAAATGCAAGGGGACTGGAAGATCTGTCTGTCGGACTTACCTCGGCGTTCTCGCCTTGCGCCCCTCGACCACACAGTGGTGTCCTCCTACGTTGCAGCGCACGCAAGCCGGCTGTGCGTCGGGGAATATGCACTTCATCTGCCAGACGGTCCAAGGTCACCCAGTTAGCGCATGTCGAGCAAGCATCGAGCAGACGCGCACCTTCAGCTTCTTGCAGCGAGCACAGGCACCGGGTAAGCGCCCACCCACGGTCGTCGCCACGGCGGACGTAGCGCCCACATAACCAGTAGAAGAGGGGCTGGCGCCAGACCCAGACGCACCTGACGCCGTAGCAGCTTCGGAGATAGCGATGGATATAGCCTTTTCAGACCCCCTTCGCGAGTACGGGCCCGAGCTCGAGGAGGACGACGGTCCCGCGTTCAAATACGGATGCGAAACATGCGCGTGGGCACGGGGACTCGACCGCGGACTGGATCGGGTATTCGAGCTGGAACGTGCAGTGGGGGAAGGAAGCCTGCTAGTTCCAGAATGCCCCTGTGCGTTGGTGACGTTGCCGCTGCCATTGCGCGGGTGCTGTTGTGTGATGTAAAATGGAGGATGGGGAATGGAGGCAGCGCTTGTTGTGCTCGTGCTCGGCACGGGCGTATCGCACACACTGTCGAACGGGAACGGGTCAAACGGGGGGCTCGTAGACGTGTCTGAGCACGTGTCGAGGATGAGCGACGGCGTCGACGCTTGCGTCTGTGTTGGTGACCCCGCCGCCGCCATCGCCATCGAGAGCGACGACGGGGATGTGGAGGATGACGGGATATGGAAGGTGTCGTGGGTGTGATCACGATGGGGCTGGACGTGAGTCTGGCTGTGAGTCACGGGACCGTTGGCACTGATGTCTGATGACAACGAAGGGTGTCGGTTAGCGATGCTCGGAAGGGCGTCACGGCAAAATGAAGGGCAAAGAAATTTGACAGGATGAAAGATGAAGAGGCAGGATCGAGGAATGATGGATAATTGAAAGGCAATGAAGTAAGGAAAACCTGCTTGCCTGTATCCGAAGGCTGGTACCACAAGTCGTCCAACGCGGCGTATGCATTGTTCATCTGCGGCGCGGCGACATCGATCCCGTTTACGTGTCCGCTGTCAGAGATGGCGTTCATGTCAAAAGAATAATGCATGAACCCGTTCACGTCCAGCATCGACGGCTGCTGCTTCGCGTCGACGTCGGTATACTGCTGCATGGCATCCTTCGAGGCCACGTTCGAGATGTAGTTGGAATGTGGGAGGAAAGTCTGGTGATCCTGCTCGTGACGACGAGGGTGGTGCTGTTGGAGTTGTTGCGGACGTTGGTGGGGGTGATAGTGGGAAACAGCTGCGTAGACGAGATCCGGATCCGATTGAGGCAAATACTGGGACTGCATGCTGTATCCAAGCGAGAGAGGCGTGTCAAGCATGAAGGCGCGGAGGCTACGATGACCCGCAGAGTCAGGAGACGCAATACGTAGCAGGAGGTGGTATAAACAAGAGGAGGATGTAGTAAGCGTTTAGCAGGTATATGGGCACCTGGGCAGTTGGACAGTCAGTGTACCCCATCGAGCGCGGAGGACAGAGACTTTATAAGCGAAACTGTCTGGCCGCGCCTTGCACGGTTCTGGCAACAGTCGGTGATGATTCAGGGATCCACGTCGCTGGATTCCCAGGAGACGCACATAGACTCGCCCGATAGACGCCTTCTCCACGACCCAGACGTCTGTCCTCCACTTGCAGGCGTGCGTCTATTATAGGAGTCGACAGATCGGATCGAGGGGCGGATGCCATAGACGCCGAGGGTGGATAGGGTGGGCACGGCATCATTGTCCCGTCGAACACCACATCAGAAGTGAACCACCCTTCGAAGAAGAGGTGTGTGAAGTTTGGGTGCGGCAAAGCCTTGCGCGGGGACTCCCGAGAGGCCTTTTGCACTGTAAAAACACAGAGAAGCAATATACGGCTCGAGATTAGCGGGGCAACATGGGAACATGAGGGAAGTCAATCGAAGGACCGATCTTCTCGGATCTCACAATCCACGCGAGATAAAAGTTGTGAGATACGATACAGTGCGAACGTTGTGATCGAATCGACGACCAACACCTGCCGGGTTGCAGTAGGCTTGACTTACGCTTGCGCGTGTGGTGGTCTCGCCAGGTGAGGCGATGCGTGAATCACCTCATCGTTATCGATTGTGTTTGGCTGTATTACACACCCATACCTCCGTTCATCCAGCCGTATGACTCCGGTTCCTTCATGCACGTAGGCGCTCGGCGCGGCCCGTTCCGCAGACCTTCTTTCATCTCCCTCCCAGAGTTCCCACCCGAGGCCGATAGTCCATGACTTGACGCCTTGTTACTCTGTTTCCAAGCCGTCTATCAGTGAATTGAGCACTAGTCTCAGCGCACCGCAAACGCAAACGTACCAGCGTGAATCTCTTGACTTGACACCAGTCAATCTGAACGCCGAAGAGGCCGATGGCGCGAAATGTGGCATACAGCCGTAATGCCCCCACCTGTCCGTTAAAGCGCATAATTAAAATGAACCGCGTCGGTGCGGATCAGACTTCCACCCGCCACCATATCGCTCGCCAGTCATGCCAGCCAAGCCACCCAACATCCTTCATGCTCCATTTCATATCAACGAGTGCCCATGCCGCGTGTGAGTACCGCAATGATGCAAGCCTCTAACGTCACGCCGGCGTCGGCGCCAGTGTCTACAGGTCATGTACGGAGCTGCGGACGACGCCGAATGCTCGCCAGGATATATACGGGGAACGCCGATCGACCCCTCGCCTTCACCACACCCCGCCGTGTCTCCACGAAGCTTAATCGACAGCCTGCTTACGCTGTAGACCCCTGTAGACCTCTGCGGGACGTCTCCGACGGAGTGCCTCGTTTGAGCTGGGCCTGCACCCGTGCACTTGAGAGCGCGTCATGGGATTGCCCGACCTCGAGGCTCCCATCCCACCATCTAAAATAAGGGGAACATCGGCGAAAACGCAGACCAAAGGGGTTAGGCGTTGTGGGAGAAGGCTCGGGGAAAGCGCTGGATCGGGAAAATCGAGATACTACGTTTGATCGGAGATGATGCCGAAGGAAGGAGAGAGACGAGGAAGGAGAGCAGGGGGCGCTTAGGAACGTCTCGGCGTCTCTCTTCGGTCCGCGCTGTTCTGTTTGTGCGATCGCGGACGATGAATCTCACGACGAATTTCATAGAGGGGTTGTGATCGGAATCGAAATCGAAATCGGGCAGAATGGGAGAGATAGAGGTGGAGAGATAAAGGTGCGTGAGATAGACGACTTGGGAATGTAGATGAAGATGCGAGATGATTGTACGCATGCGTGGCCGCTGATCACACAACGTGAATAAGCACATATTGATCTGCGCGCAATGATCTTTCTGGACGTGAGCATCTTCAATTGGACACCTAGGGGCAGACGCAGCGGACACCAGGAAAGGGTAAAACAGCACTCAGCTGGTCAAACGCTGCTCAAACAAAGTGCGCCCTAGCTCGCTTCCGACCGAATACAAAGCCATGACGCACGGAATACAAACAAAGCAAGCGAGTGGCCACATGTTGTGTCGACCTCAAGCTGAGCAGCTGGTAGACCCCAACCAACGCATACGCACGGAGTAGGCCTTTTTCCGATAGGCTTCCTAGATAAGAATGCGTCCCAACAAGAGGATAACGAGAGCCTCAGTCTGGACACGTTGTTCCAGACAAAAAGTCCTCTGCCGAGCTAGTTCTAGCGTCCGCGTGATGTTGCGACCATAGCACTGCATCCTTCAATGGCGTAAAAAGAGGCAGGTGAGGGCCGCAGAGCTCAGATAGCTGCAGATAACCTGGAGCTGGAGACCCGAAGACCTCGACATGCGAAAAGCGGGATGCGAGACGTATGCTCGGACAAGGCAGACAAAGGAGCAGGGCGCAATGGTGAGATGAAGGGAAGTATGCATCGGAGAAATCGAGATACCACAGCTGATCGAAGATGGACTACTGGTCGCGGCTGATGAATCTCACTCGAGGGTGGAGTGGGTACACGCCGAATCCGGAATCGGGGGTGGAGTCGATAGAAATAGACCTCGAATTCGGTCTTCGATTGCAGACGGACCTGTTGTCTCCCAGGATACTTAGTTCCAGGTTGAACAACACTCCACCTTCCAGAGAACGCGTACCATTGTAACGCCAATGAGCAAAGAAGAAAACGTAACAGAACTCGCGCTCACCGGGGTACGTTTTAGAATCAAGTTCGTCTTCGCGTCAGTCTAGACCCATGACGCAGAAACGAGAGAAAAGGGTCCATGCCACATGACGCCAAACATGGCTCGCTCCCACGGCTTTCGGCATATGGACATATGGAGGATGTATCGCCCCGACTTTGTTGATGCATACAAGGCGCAACGCGATGCTTATAGCCACAGACACGAGATCAGCCCGGGCTATATATAGGCTGATGAGGTACCAACGCAGCGCCAGCTTGCATGTGCGTGTCTCTCCAGATGCTGCAGCCAATCGCTCATTCGACTCCGGCAAGTGAGCCGAGTATATTGTGCGCCGAGACTCAGGCGAACAACGAGTGAGCGTGAACGCGGAGGATCCTTCGTGGGATCGTATCCTAGAAAGAGATTGACGCACTGGATAGGAGGATCCGTGAGGCCCTGAATTAATGATCCATCGAGCAGCGATCGTCTGTGAGTTCACAAAACCTCGTATTGCGCACTGAGAGACCTCGCTGCTGTGTATCCGGGGCGGCGCATTGGAACTCCCACTCGAATTGAAAACTTGTAATTGCAGGGAAGGGGCGTGGGCGAGAGGCTCGAAAGAGAGCGAGACCTGAATCAGTCGTGAAGAGACAGGGGGTGGGAACGGCTGTAGACGACAGGCACATTGCCCAAACCTCTCCGTCCCAGCCCTCCCAGTCTAACCGATCATCTGGGGATAGTGCACTCCGTACCCTGATGCTGACTGGTACAATCCTCCATTGCGCTTCTTGCTTCCATTCATCCGTCAAACTCGGAACATGCCCATAGTTCACATACCTGGCATTAATATGGTAATATGTCTATCCGCTCAGCAGCCTGACCTACCTGGTTACTTGGTATGAACTGGTCGTATCGAACCGCGGCGCCGCCGGACGCCAGAAAGCAAAATCTCGATACAAAGCGGCAGAGTCACCAAGACGCATAGTCCCGATAGGAACTGCGCGAAGCAGGATCGGGCAAGATTGGGGTTCAGGAAGGGGAAGAGACGGAACAAAGACGGTGAGCCAATCTCGAGGAGGTCAAGAATTGAGTCATATCGGGCAGCATCGGGCACGCTAAGGGAAAAGAAATACTACGTTTGGCGGGATCGTCTCACGCGGATGACGTGCGTGTACCGTGAGGGAATGGCAAGTGCTGATTTTGGGCGGCGAGAAGGTGAGAAGATGAGTGGAATGGGGAATTAAGAAGGCGTTAAAAGGTGCGAGAGGAGAGATGAAGGGACGAGAGGGACTTCTGGGTTGGTTGCGGGTGCTGTTGGATCGGGCGGGGCTGTGAGAAATGGACTATTCCTAGATGGGCGAAAGGGTGTGGAGAGCAGTGACGAGAGAGTGAGATGAGGGAAGTTTGTTCGAGAACTCAGGACATGGTCCACGGAGAAGAGGAAGCAATATCGGGAGATAGGAGTCTGGAGATGGGCTAGAAATAATTCGCATCGGGTGCTGTGGCATGGGGAGATCGAAGAGTGCCAGAATTCGAGGAGTATTCACGACCAATGACCATGGATAGATATGGATCGGGGACCATCGCATCGGCGCTATCCAGCAATGAGAGTTGGAAAAATGCTCGTGCCACGACACTAGAAAGAGGGACATTTCTCGTACCAAAATAGGTCTTCATGACGGTACCGATGGTGATCGTTTTATCGTTGATACAGGTTGTTGTTGTACTGAGAATAGCCTCGGGGATCGGTCAACGTCGACATGATAGACAAAGATAGAACTCGTTTGGCTTTCGATGCCAACGTTCTATACAGTGCATGGTCTCGTACCTTGACACGTCCAGCATCGAACACGCATGAACATACGGGTTGACAGGCGCCTCGGATGACGCCGATTCGCTCATATCCCTCCTCTCAATCTTCTACGACTCGCTTCCCGCCTCGTGGCCCGTGCATCCTGCTTCGCTAGTCGGAAGAGCGGCGAATACTCCCATCCATATGGAAATTTTTGAACAGTGAAGCTGGAGTGAATACGGAGAGAAGAGTCGGGCGACAATCAGCATGAAGACCACACAACGCCACGAAGGCATGAGGCAGGTTGCAACACGAGTGTTGCGCGCGTCTGCATCATCGACCGTGGTTCGCGGCATTGTCCATGGTCAATCCCTATCGTCAATCGGCTATCGTGGATCAATCGAGATCGCAGACGCCTGTTGGGCGCTGGGAGTCAGAGTGAGCGTCCGGGCTAAACACTTTGACAAGTTCTGTCAACTCGCGGCCGTGTCGTGGCACAAGTGAAGAACGCACTATTTCTGTCCATGACGCTCAATATGTATCGTCTTCGAAACCTCGGCGACATTCCCGCGTCATCGCACCGAAGAGTGTCGAGAGGAAATGTATGTGTTCATGAGAGTCGAGTCTACGGCAGGAAGTCGAAGTGATAATTGACATCATTACAATGGCTCAGATATGATTAGACACATATACCGCGTCCATGACAAGCGTGCACACTGCAGATTGTTGTTGGTATTGAGGTGGATTTGCAGTATTATGCCCCCGCCTGTACCTTTTCAGTCAAAACCGGATGAAAAACTTCTGAGCACGTGAAGACCTGACTAAACTGGCTCCAAAAAGGGCGATCAAAAATTCAAAAATTGGACCAAATTGATCGTCATCTGAATCGACTGCTCTCTCTCCCCCTCCCCCTCCATTTCCTCCCCCCTCGTTTGGAACTGTCTCGAGCGCGTATTAAAAAAACTCATAGCATTCGAGCTCACAAATCCTCCAAGAAATGTCGACCGAGATAGCAGAAAAGCCTGTTGAGGCGCCCGTGACACAAGCAGTCGAGTCTGTGCTCGAGTCTGCTGCTGCTCCTGTTCCTGTTCCAATTTCTGAAACTCCGGAGGCTACTAGTGGTGCAGCAGACGCGGTTACATCCGATCTCAGCGAAGATTCCACAACTGAAGAGGAGAAAAAGGTCAAGGCGGTCCGTCAAGGTGCGTTTCCAATGTCGTAGCGGACGAAATGCGAGTGCTGGGAGTGTTGAGAGGTGGAAATCATGTGGTCCTATATGGGTATGGTATTCATTGTTTTTCTACCTTAATCAGTGGAATTCTACTTTGCGGACTCCAATCTACCCTTCGACAAGTACGTTTTTCATCCTGTTTGCCCCCTATTCTCATGATTTCCCAATGCATACCTTTGAAACTTTGATTCACCATTTATCAATAAATTGTTGCATTGGAGTTCCATGCAAGCCTTTCACGAAATGGCACTTTGTTGAACCTTTCGCGCATAGGTTCATGTGGACCCTTCACACTGCAAATGCAGAGCATTGGGTGCCCGTCGCGACCGTCGCGTCGTTCAAGCGTATGCGCGAGTACAAGGACATGGGTCTGCCATGGGTCGTCGACTCACTGCGTGCCAGCACGGAGCTCGAGGTTGACGAAGCCGGCGTCAATGTGCGTCGACGCACAGAAGTGCGTGAGCCGAAGGGACAGTTCGAGCGCAGCGTGTACGCGGTGAGTCAGACGCGCTCTCAACGTCCTCGTGACCGGAGCGTCATTCGGCGTTGTCGCGAATTGATCGATGCTGACGATCGGAAACAGAAAGGATTTGGGAAAGAGGAGTCTGGGATCCAAAGGAAGCTTGAGCAATTCTTCGAAAAATACGGCCGGGTGAATGCCGTGCGCATGCGGCGCGTGGAGGGGACGAAGGAATTCAAGGTGCAGTCAATCTTCACAGCTGGCCTTCACTGGGAAACATCGGCTCACCAGCCTTTTGCTCGCTTGTTTGTGCATTTATAGGGCTCCGTCTTCGCAGAATTTTCTGACTTCAAATCGGTCGCCGCCTTCCTCAACGCCGACCCCAAACCCACATGGGGAGGAGAACCTCTCCTCACGATGAGCAAAGAGGACTATGTCGACATGAAAATAAAAGAAAAGGGCTTGACCGGCAAGTCTGCCGCGGCCCGTCGGGACGATGCCTCGAATCGCAAGGGTTTCAACGCGTTCCGCGAGATGCGGCTTGCGAATGGCAAGGGGAAAGAAGGAAAGAAGGGGGAGGATAGGGAGGTCTGGTTGCAGTTCATGGGAAACAAAGTCAGAGTCTTGGAGGAAGACGGGGGCTCCGTCAAAGAGGAAGACGTCCCGCGTACCAAGGGCGCGACTCTCAAGTTCTCGGGCTGCGGTGGCGAGGCATCGTTTGATGACATCAAGGTACGCCCCTTTCATGATTAATTCACTCTATTCAGTTTCGTGCCGCACTACGCTGAAACCGCCCCCTCTCGTGCCGCATGTAGAAACCGCTCAAAGAGCGCTTTTCTCGCGCACCCTTCGTTAAGTATACTCGCGGCGAGGACTCCGGGCTCGTCGGGTTCGACAAAAGTCTCTCAGAAGAAGAGATTGCGTTTGTCCGAGAGTCAGTTAAAACATTGAATGGGAAACCCGTGACGTGGACTGTGGCGGAAGGTGCGTGGTCTCTCACACGGGGTCCTTACTCCTAGGCATAAAGCGTGATAGTCCGCTTTATGTCTGCTGACTGTGGTTGGGGATACAGAGGATGAAGAACGCACGTTTGAGGTCGAGCGCGCCATCTCGGCGGCGAAACAGGTCCTCAGGAACGCGTCTTCCTCTTCGCGGGGACGGGGACGGGGTGGGGCCGGCGACCGCGGTCGCGGTGGTCGTGGTGGTCGTGGTGGCCGTGGCGGTCGTGGCGGTCGTGGCGGAAATGGTGCACGCGGAGGACGGAATGGAGAGAAAAAGAGTGATGCTGCAGCTGAGGGAGGGGCAGGCGACGAGCAGACGGGTGAGAAGAGGAAGCGCGCAGTCGAGCCTGACGGCGCGCATGACACTGGCGTACGTGGCCAGAGCGTTCCGTCTATTGTCAGTGCATCGAAGAAGGCAAAGGTCGATGGTGACTCATGAAATTTGGTCAAAACACGCACGAGACTCTGCTCCATCTGGGTGTAAGCCATATGTTGTGCGTGTTGGTCCTTGAGATGATCTATCTGTACTTGTACGTGTTGTTCCAGGTGCCAATCGTCTGGTGCCCAATTCCAAGATGAGGCTGCCCAAGATTCTACAGACATAAGTAGTTGGCTTGATTACCTTGTGAGATTGTCGGCATGTGACTCGGACGCGAGGTGTCACGTGTCGCACCAGAGACGTCGCGTCGAGTCGCGACCTGCCGCGACCGACCTGTGAGACTTGGTCAGCACTCCAGAGCATCTTCTTGCGAACCTAGTACGTGGTTCCTCCTCACACTGCAACCACAACTATGCCACGACGCTCTCACACAGCACTTGACCCCCCAGGAGCTATTGAAGTCTCAGATGATGAAGTCATCTCAATCGAGGACAGCGATGCTGTAGAAGAGCATGATCCCTCCGCGGGCTCGCAGGGATCCAATTCTTTCTCAAACAATATCAATGTAAATGATCCTATAGCATGAAATGGACCGTTGGCGCCGGCTTACATTTGCGTTCATTTTGACAGAAAGACCTCGCAGTCATCTTCCAGCATATCCTGAAGTTCAAGGGCACCTTTGCATGCGCTCATTCATATTCAACGGGAGATGTACCCAACCCATGCCTCAGTGTTACCGGTCTCGGATCTATCGGCCTTCCTCTTAACGACCGAGAAGCTCGCGCTATAATCACATCGTGCGAACAGGGCAGTATCTCAGCCGAATGTCGTGATGGCATTTGGGAGATACTCGCTGAACAAGTAAATTCAAGCACTTCGAGATATTTCTGGACCTGATGCATTGTATTGTAGATCCATTTCCAGAATCCAGCCTGGAACACTTGGCTCAATTCAAAGCTCGTTCCCGTCATCTGCAAGGCTCTTGACACCAACAGAGGCGTCCCTCCGAATTTTGTGCTGAACAATCTGTCGGTGAGAGGGGTCAGCTCACAGTGGGTTTTTTGCACTATTAGCGACTTGTTCTTCACTCACCGTTTGCCTCGTAGGGTCATGAAGCCAAAGAAGTGAGCACAAGTTCTTATTTAATGCACACCGATTCAGTTTCAATGCCCATTTAGCATCAAACATCAGGACACAATGTTTGGCACGCTCCTCATAACCCTCCCTTCCGAATTCACAGGAGGAGGGCTCCTCCTCTCCTATGCCGGTCAAACAAGAAAAGTCGACTTTGCTCCCAATAGCTCGTCTACAACTCACATCGTGGCGTCCTACGTTGGAGTCGAGCAGCTGCTGCAGCCCGTCGCAACGGGATACCATCTCACATTGTCTTACAGCCTTCTACATCCACGCACTCACATGAAATCTTTTCCCGCCTTGCCAGACATTCCCCGTGCCGCGAGAAGGCTGCACAAGGTCCTGCGTTCTTGGAAGCAAATTGATGACGAAGTAACACCACAGCTTGTGGCTTGTCTACTCAGGTACAAGTACGCTCGAGAGGCCAGTTTCGGCGCAAAAAGTTTGATCCGTTCGGATGCGAATTTATTCAGTCTCCTTCGTCCCATTGCGGCCGAGCTGGGTTTCCAAATGTATCTGGCGCATATCGATTTCAAGCGATCAGTCCCGGCCTCTGTGCCAGGACGGGGATCCGACCGAGATGGTTACGATACGTCGGATGCCGAGTGCGACCGAATGATCGACAAGGCCATCGATGTGGACAGCCTGGAGTTGGATGAAACGGAGGATGAAACGGAGGAATGCTTCAGCATTCGCCGGATTGTGGACCTGGATGGGATACCTGTCAAAGTCGAACCTCTTCCCATTGAGATGAATGATATCATCAATGGATCGTGGAAGAATAGAACCCCTGATAAAAAGCTTTTTGCGGAGGCGGAATTCGGCTTGGGGGTCAGTTTCACTCGAACGCTTTGTGTGATTGATCCTGAACCGTTTTTTTTCTAGTTCGGGACACTTACACTTGGTGTGTCATCCTTTATCCGTCTCTTCTCCAAATTTGACGTCACTTCGTACAGTTTATCGACGCGTCGCGCTTCTCTTGTGGCCCAAAAACAGTGGGCTCGCTGTCAAGGTCGGCGACGTTCACGACTACGCATCACATAAGTTGAAGCAATCCAAGTCCCTCGAACCGACAACTCGAGAAGTCAATCTAGTGAACAATCTTCTCCAATGGTGTTCTAGACAGCCAAAGAGCCAAAATAACGCAAAGGGGCTGATCACTGCTCTCGGCGCTCTTCGACAGTCTGCGGAACGATGGAACGCAGTGGATTTACTCTTGGAAGCCCTGAAGAGCTGTGGCGTTGACAGGGACATTGGTCTGTTTGGCATAGAGAGTTTCATTTCTGAATGCCAGACTTTCGGCTGGGACGCAATGCGAGAGTTGTAAGACCCTCTCCTTCGTACTGACGTTCGTTCAAGTGTTCTATTGACGGCCCAATCACAGCTGTACGACCTCGATCCAGAACGACAAATCAAACCTGAGTCGCCATGCGCTCGTGCAAGGACTCATGGTCCTTGCCAAAGAAGAACCCAACGACAAACTTGTGAGGTGGTGTGTCGAACAATGGGATGTTATTTATCAGTCGCTGAAGACCGTCAATGCCGATGAGATCGAATGGTTGGTGGAAATTGCGAAACGTCGCGATGCGGATTATTTTCAGAGCGTGTAAGAACTCTTTGCGCCTCTTTTGAGTGCCCTCGCTCATTCATGACCTACAGCATTCTTCCTCAGCTTGTCGCGCAACCGTTGGCATACACATTCTGGCTGCCTTTCTTCGCGCGGCTCGAACAGGAAACGCAGAATATACCCCGTGCATCATCTGGAGTTATCACCAACATGATCTCACAATGCGTTGTACATGCTGTTACAACCTTCCCAGCATTTCCGGTGAAACAGGTCAAATATTACTCTTCCGTTGTGGACCGAATGGACGTCGATTTGATCATGGACCTGATCGAAGTCTGCGTGAAGACCAACGAGGCTTCGTCGTGCGCTGCTGTCTTCTCCAAACTGAAGGACGCTTCCTCGAAAGGACCGCGTCACAGAGACCCTCGTGCTGTGGATTATTACAGCGCTCTGATCACGGCTCTCGATCGATACCTTGATAGCAATCCTCGCTTGGATGCTTTTTCCGCGACCTTTACGGATTTCTTCAGCGTCGGCGTCGACGTGCTACTGGACTCCACACCGAATCACAGGTGTAGTGCAGGAGAGAATGAACAGCGTGTGAAGCTTCTAATATTAGCTGTACGGCGGGCTGGTGGTGTGTCGATACTGAGAGAAAAGTGCGCTTTTCCTCTATTTTGACCGTTTCCGTTCTTTATAACTTCACATTTCAGGTTGACCCCGGATCGGGCGAAACGCTTTACAAATTATCCTCCGAGACAGCTCGCGCTCTCGGTTGTTTCGTCCCTGAAGCCTCCAAACGGAGACCAGCGAGCATTCGAAGATTATCGCACCCTTGTCGAAGATCTGGTCCATGCGGCTATCACTTTCTCCTACCGTAATCTAAACTCTAATAGGGAGAAACTTGAGCACAAAGCAACCGAACTCGTCAAGTTCTGCGTTGAGACCGGTGCTACATCTCAGTTCAGCTACGTTGTCGCATGCCTCATCGCACCACCCCCTACAATGGGCGTCTCGCCCAAGACCATCCCGGACTCTCTGATTTCATTTGTCAGGATGCTCAAACAGTTCTTCCTGTCGAATACAATCGACCTCGCAGCAGAGCCTTGGAGAAGGATCTTCGTGGCGGCAGTCGAAGGCTTCACGAACAAGTTTATGACGCCAAAGCCACAGGGGTTCGTTCCTGCTTCCCAGCTGCAGAGAGTGGGCTGCGGATGCGACGAATGCACAGAGCTGCAGACTTTTTTCTTTGGCGATAAAGATGTGATCTCATTGGCCAAGAAACAACGGGCGCGGGCTCATCTCGTAGAACGTCTCCGGTCGACCGAAGCGTGGGGCGTGAAATGGGAAACGATCGAAGAAAGGGGACGGCAAACTTTACGGGTGATTCCATTCTACCTTCTACATATACGGTTGATTTTCCGTCCTATTAACTCTTAATCAGGTCAGCAAACCAGCGGACATGCGAGCGATAGGACTATGGTCTGCTGCCAGCGCGAAGGGCCAAAGTCTGCTCGCATTGCTCGGAAACAAGGAGAAGCAACAGCAAATCCTCGGCAGTGCATTCGCAAACGTTCATGCGAAGATACTTGGTACGACCCCGCCTCCCGTTGCTCGAGGCCCGGTCACCCTTGTCGGGAAGAGACCTTCGACGGCGACGGGCAGTGCCCCCAATCCGAAGCGACGGAAGCACAGCGTGAATTAGATACTGGAATTGTACTTGTCTGCCCAAGTCGTCATCAATATGTATGTTGCTTCAGCTCGATCACATCCTTCATAAGGCGCCACGGGCTCCTGAGCAGAGGGGCGGCCATGAGCCACGTGGGACGCCGGGAAAGAGAAAGGTTGTCATTGCGGCGTGGATTGCTCATGCGAGTGTGGCGATGCTCGCGTCGAGGCGTCAAAAGACCACATCTAAGGGCGAGATTGATTCCCAAGCCAGGTCCAGTCCAGGCCAGCGGCCCTGCTGCTCCAAGCGGGCTCGCTGTCCCCCTTGAAGACGGGTCTCATGCCGCGAACGGGCTCACGATGCCGCTGGAACCCTTGCGGCTAGTTCGCGGCCCCAACAGCCGATAGACGTAGGTTACCCTCACCCTGTCGTGGTGCCGCCTAGATTTCTCGAGCGCATACTCGGAGCGGTCGATAGATCTGCGCCCGTATTTTCAAGAGTTTGCCGTCGCAGAGTGTCGGGAAGGCGCACGCACGGTAGCTTGAGATCCAAGTCGTTCGTTTGCGCCATCCGCGTGTTACGAGTGAGCAGATGTGAAGACGAAGTGTAAGATCATAAGTACATAAGCTTGCAAATTAGCGGTATCGAGATGACGCCCTACCGCGGGAACAAAGATTGGTGCGACCGAGTAGGGAGCGATGTCGTTGGGCTACGTACGCGACACTTTCACCCGTCTCTGGGTGTTCAAGCATGGATGGTGTCGTCAGAAAGAGACTCAGACACGCACCTAGCATCTGAGAAACCAAAGCCCATAACGACGGAACAAATACAGCAAGGCGGGACAATGCTTCCATATCTCACCCGGATTCCATGCCTCACGGATCCGCATCGCAGATCGTCGTTCAACGTGCAGCGACCACCCTCCGCCCGGCCCGGTTCGAGGGCTATCGAAAGCGGACTGAGGGGCGCATTCGGTGACACTTGCACCATCGGGCAGGACAGTGTGCTCGGATTCGGCGTCGATACCGTCGTCGAAGGGTGTGTTTGCGGGCAGAGCGTGAGGGATCATCGCTCGGCGACCGGGGCGTCGGGCGGTCTCTGAGCGGCGCAATGCGTGCGGGGAACCTCAACTGAGCGCTGACAGACAGCACGGTATGGAGGTGCGATTGTGTAGTCGAGGCGAGGTGCATGGTTGATGACAAGGTGCGTACCGACGAACCTATCCTTTAACACAGCATCTTCGCACCGCTTCGTATATTGTCGCATATGATTCGGGAGCTGCGTGGCGTCGCTGCGTCGTGAGGCTGTGATCGGAAAGCCGTATAATAGCACAAAAAATGAGGCTCGATTCAGACCATCGTTGAACGTCGATGTGTGAGGGAACAAGACAGGGTACAGACGTAGAATGGAGCAGAAGGCGAAAGACGGGACGAAAAACAATGGATGATTACCAATGCACAGCGGGTGGTTGAAGACGAGTTGCTGTGGCTACGGCGTGGACCTTTGTCTCGCTTTGGTGCCTATTGTTGGGTTTTGACCTCGGAAGCGGCACACGGATCTGAACGGCCATTGTTCCCATGACCAAGCGGGCAAGATGTCTGGCTCCACGATCTGGTGCACGCGGTTCGTGCTCCCGCCTAAGCGGTCGTATATATACCCCGTTCTCCCTCCGTCTGCCCTTTCTCTCACAACACGACCCCGTCCACACGATCTCCTTGCACGCATCTCTTTTCCTTTCTCTCTCTCCTCCCTTCAAACACTTTCTTTCTCCCACTCACCACATTCTCTGCCGAGCCGCGCTCGCTCATCCCAGTAGCGTTCACTCTCTTAAATAAACGTCAACGCTCACGATCATACCCACCCAACCTTCGAACGAACCGCCACCGTAGCCACAGCCTACAATGGTCCATTTTTCAGCTTGTCTCGTCGCCCTAGTGGCCGTCTCTACCACCACCGTGCATGCCGCGCCTGCCCCGCTAACGAAGCGCATCGCGCAAGTCATCTCCGACTCCACGAAAAAATGGGAGGTGGCCTGTGTGCGTACCCACGCGCGTACCCGCTCGCGTTCGAGAGTGCTAACATCCAAATGCCACCGCAGGACACCGCCGGCGGAGCCCAGCAATGCAACACCATCGCCGTAAACGCGTTCGGCACCCTCCTCGCCGCGGCCGGGTCAGTGCCACCGTGCTCCTGCGTCTCATTTGCGCCTGATTGACACATCGTCTCCACAGCCCCTGTGATCAACAGGACAATGCCGACAAGATGATCGATCTCGCGAAGCAGCTCAACAACGATGCAGACATGATCAAGTTTGCGCAGATCTTCGCACAGCAACCGCGCAACACGGTGCGTCCCTGCCTTCCGCGTGGTCCCCCTCTGCTCCATCTGCTCACATTGGTTATTTCTGCCTGCCCTTTCCAGCCGACCTCGCAGAGTGTCCCGTACTGCCAGACCGCGCCTAAGAACGCCGAGCTGAACGGGCTCTTCCAGTGCCAGTTCGCCGGCGCGAACCCGACAACGTTCGTCGGTGGCACCGCGGTCGGCGGCGCGGGTACAGTCCCGCTCGGCATGTCCTCCCCGCTGTCCCCCGCGGGCTCGTGCCCCGCCCACCCGGCGGGCCCCATCGCAGACGGCACCCAGCTCGTCGACCAGGTCTTCTCATCGGGGGCGTCCTCCTCCGGCTCCGGGTCGAGCTCGGGCTCCTCGAGCTCCAGCGGCGGGAACAACAACAGCGGCAGCGGCAGCAGCGGCGGCAGTGGAAACTCTTCCGACTCGGGCTCGTCTGGATCGTCTGACGACTCGGGCGACGATGGTTCCGATTGCGGCAACGATACCGCGAACGCCACTGCCACTGCGACTGTTACCGTCACCGTCACCGCCGGCGCCGCCAGCGCGACTGCCACTGCTGCGCCTTCTTCCGGCTCGTCGTCCTCCGGCTCCACCTCCGGTTCCGGCTCGGGCTCCAGCTCGAGCTCGAGCTTCCTGCTCCAGAATGGCAAGGACGCCCAGGCCCTGAACAAGAAGTTTGCCTCGCTCGACGCAAGCTCCACTTGCACCGGTTCGTCTCGTTTCGTCTCGTCTCCCCTGCATCGTGCTCACCTTTCCTCACCTTTTCTCTTTTCGTGTCGTGTCGTGGAAAACAGAGGGCGACCAGGCCTGCATCGGCAGCGCGTTCGCGCAGTGCGTCGGCGGCAAGTTCGTGCAGACGCAGTGCACGAGCACGCTCATGTGCGCTGCGCTCCCGCTCGTCAACAAGGCGGGCACCACTATCGCCTGCACGACGCAGAATGACGCCGCCGCGCGCATCGCTGCGACCGGCGCGACGGGCGGCATCACCGGCGACGGCTCGTCTGCCCCAGCCTCCTCCGCCGCGGGATCCAGCGACGGCGCTTCGACGCCCGCCGCTGCTACACCTGCATCCGCGTCGGCGGCGGCGGCGGCGACGTTCGCTGCGGCTTCGGGCGCGGGGGCGAGCTCGGGCTCAGGGTTCAAGCTCCAGAACGGGAAGGACGCGCAGGCGCTGAACAAGCAGTTCCAGGCGCTGACAGCCGACTCGTCTTGCACCGGTAAGCACCCTTCCATCGCCCCATCCATCGCCCCATCCATCTCATCCCTCATCACACCCCGCCCCATCCCATCCCAATCTACCTGATCATCTCTTCGTCGCCTGGACGCTGTGCTCATCCTCTCTGTTCCGTTCGCCCCGCCGCAGATGGCCAAGAGGCGTGCATCGGCACCGCGTTCGCGCAGTGCGTCAGCGGCAAGTTTGTCCAGTCGCAGTGTGGCAGCACGCTCACGTGCGCCGCGCTTCCGCTCGTCAACTCGCCCGGCACCAGCATCGCGTGCGTGACGCAGGCCGAGGCCGCCGCGCGCATCGCTGCGACCGGCGCTACGGGCGGCGTCACGGGCAACTGAGCCTCTCCCCTTCCCCCTCCCCGTCCCCATCCCACGCCCCACTCACCTCTGCTGACCCGTTCGTTTCGTTCGCTCGCTCGTTGGCGTTGATCTGCCACGACCTTCTCCCCCCACATATATCTCTCGTTCTTTATTATGATTTATTCTGCGATAGGAATGTACGTTCCCCCCGTCGCGCCGCGGCGCGTCGTCGCGCGGGCGGTCTTGTAGCTTAGTAGTGGCTTGCTGGGTCCACGCTCGCTGGGCGGCGCCGCGGAGCAAGGTTCTCCAGCGTGTATCGTAGAAGAACAAGAAGAAGTAGTAGTACGAATGATAATATCTTGCGTGCTGTACATCTTGGTGCTCTCGAGCAGATCATCTCGTCTCGTCGAGGGCGGTACAACACAGCCCTAAACACAGTCATATCACATCTCCCGGAACTCGATATCATTGTTCGGAGGGAAAGCAGTGCGCGCATTTCCATTCCGCGCCATCTTCGCGCGGTCAAGATGGCTCGACAACGTCCGTGACATAGAATGAGCACGTAACTCACCACCACCGCCGAATTCTGAGCCACAGTAGTCATTCGCGACTCATACGCACTTCGAGTATCGGGATCCGAGCACCCACCAGCCCGCGCCGTCCTTTAAAGAAATTCTCTCGGGACCTTCCGCAGACCCATCGCCTCGAAGCCCTCAGATCCAGGCTGCAGCGACACCGCCTCCCCAAAAACGACCAGCTCCTCGAGAGCCACCCCGTCCGCCGCGCGCGCATCCACCGCGTCCTTCAATCCCCTGAAGAAACCCTTATCGAGCCGCGCGCCAAACGCGGGCGGCCGGTGCTCGAATTCGAGGCGATTCAGCGCGGGACACGCCGACTCTGTGTCTGCCGCGGCGCGCAGGAGCGCCGGAGGGAAGACATGCAGCGCCGCGCCGCGGACGTGGATGGCATCGAGCGCGGGTAGGCGGGAGAGGACACGCGACCAGTCGAGCGTCATCCCGCCGAGGTCGATGAGCAGGCTGCGCACGGAGTCGACGTTGAAATGCGCGAGGGCGGCCAGGATGGCCTGTGCGACGGCGAGCGGGTCGGGGATGACGATGGATAGGACGAAGGCGGGCGCGGTGCCAGCGGCCAGCGCGCCTGCGATCGAGAACCCGGTGGCGCTGTGCGTGATGTGGAGTGCGGTGATGCGCGTGTGCGCGTGCGACGGGATGAGCGCGCGGGGGGAGAGCTCCTCAGCAGACGTGACGTAGGTGCGTATTTCGACAGATGCGGAAGAGGGGATGGCGAGGCGGCTGGTGAACTCGACACAGTCGGCGAGGGCGTTGTTGGCGAAGACGAGGGCGCCGAGGACAGGAAGGGCGACTGTTGACGGCAACGAGTCGGAGTTGGAGTCGGCGCCGGCGGGCGGTGTTCGGGACAGCGCCTGGACGAGGTGAAGGGTCTCGAGCTTGGGCATACGCGTGAGCGCATCGAGCCACTGAGCCAGCGTATGGCGCGGGGTGCGCGTGTCGCCGTAGATCGTTAGTGAAGACAACGCGGGCAGGATTGGGGAAGAGAGACGGATGCTCAAGCCCTTGAGGAAGAGCGTTCGTAGTAAAGGGGTCTCGCCGCCAAAAAGAGAGTCGGGATAAAAGGGATTGCCGAGAGGCGGAATCGAAGCGAGCTCGAGGCGGAGATCCTCAAGGAGCGGCGCGGCGGTCGTGTACTGGGTTCGGAGCAACGTGTCCACGACCTGGCCTGTGAGATGCAGGCTGCGCATGCGCGGTATGTTTTGCATGGCGAGCGCGAAGGCCTGCCACGACGAGTAGGGATTTTCGAGAGCATTGAGATTGAACCGGACGTCGATCGACATGGGTTGCGAGCGCAACAACATCTCCTGCATCCACGGCAACGTGGGGGAAGATATCCCCCGCCAGAGGTAGGGCACGTTGAGTGCGATGATCCGCCAGCGGCGACACACATGGGAGATAGCTATCCAGCCAATGTCGTGGTATTTGGGGGGCGAATCACCTCGGCAGAGGAGCGGCACGAGCTCGAAGATGGAGATGAGGAGCTCGGGAGCCAAACGGGAGATCGGCGACGAGGCCGATGAAGATGTTTGGTTGAGAATAGAAAGAAGAGAACTCTGTGCGAAGACCCGGTATGGATGAAAGTGTGAGAATCATGTTTGGAGCGTGCTCACCATACGCCATGTCTGCGGCAACCACTGCTTCGGGAGCGCATCCAACATGATTCAACATGTGTCAGTGAATTTCGCGTTTGGCTGGTCAATGCGGGGACCTATCGTTATATACTGAGAGGTCAACGTGTAAGAGCGCTCGCGCCGTCCACGCCTGTAGACACGTCGGCGAGGAGACGGATGAGCCACGTACGCAACAAGGCACGCATAGTCATGATTTGATTATCTGAGTCTATCTGAGGTCTGACAGAAACTAGGCTCTGTCAGACTCTGACCTGCTCTTGACTCCAAGTACTTTCACGATGTAGAGGAAAGGTCATAGCAGGTCATAGCCTGCGACAAGTCCTCGGAGAAGATGATGCACCCAATTTCGACGAGTTCGGGACTTGCTCCGCGCTTAGTCAGCAATCTCCTGCCGTCTCTCATCTCAAATCCTGCCAGACGCCGCACCTTTGGATGAAAGGGCTCGATCGATGGTATCAGAGCAGATGTCACTCAAGTGCTACTCACCTACACGTTGAGATAATTCCAAGCGCATCGACAGGCACAGTGAGTATTCATATCCAACATGCCGCACTGCGGCCTGTAAATTCCAAGATGTCTACATCGAACAACGCATACGCACCGCGTCTGCCTGATTCTGCGAGCGCGCGCAGCGCGCGGGGAGTGGACACCTGGATCTCAGTCCAAGAAATACTTACCTACATGTCACCTGCAATCGTCTCACGTCTCTCAACACTCCCGCACAGCATTCTACGCTACGAAACGACGCCCAGACCAGATCAGACCCCCTCCCCCCTAAAGCACCGCCTCGCCTCCCGACATCGCCCACTCACAGCTTCCTCGCCCAAGTGACGTGCCACACGCCCACGATGCCCTCCTTCTCCCTTGTCTCCCACACGTACTCGCACGCTAGCGCAGGGTCCACCCTGGGTCCGAGGCCCATCGACATCCCCTGCGCGAACCCGCCCGTGATGTGCCAGAACACGTCAGCGACCTTCGCGAGCCCGTCGCGCGTCTCGTCGTCGAGCGCCTCTGGTGTGGGGATGTATGGCCTCCCAATGGGGACCGCGAAGCGCTGCTCGACGGGCTCGGCGAAGCACCCTAAAGCACGGATGAAGTGCGGGATGAGCAGGGGGACGGGCGTGGCCTTGCCGCTGGATCGCGAAACATTGTCATGGTGAGCGACGATCGGAAGCAGATGGGGAGGATCAGTGGGAACGAGGGATGCACGCGTACTTGAAGTTGTCGCGCACGGCGCGGAAGAAGTTAGCAGTATGCGGGATGTAAGTCTCGGGGCTCGCGAAGTTCGGATGCGCCGGGTGCAGCGCGGGGTAGGGCCCCCACTCGCAGGAGAGGAAGAGGCCGCCAGGGCGCAGGATTCGCGCGGCCTCCCTCAGCATTCGAGGGTAATCGTTGGTCTACGCAAGGGGCAAGAGAAGGAACTTTAGATGCGGTGCGCCTATCACGGCGATCGACGAAGAGAAGGGGAAGAACGAAGACTAACCCCGATCATTGTGTGCCGCGCCTGCACGAAATCGACCGAGTTGGAGGCGAACCGCAGCGGCTTCGTGACGTCCGTAATCTCGAAGCGGACGTTATCAGGCGGGTATCGGGTCGCGATGGGCGCTACATGATTGGGTTGAGGAGAGGTCAGTGAGCCGGCGGCTTGCCAACGATCGAATGTGGGGTCAAGTGGAGAAGGAGCTTCGCAGAGTTACGGCAGGAGGCGTGTATGTAACAATAGAGAACAAGATCTAGAGCGGGAGGCAAAGAAAGTTAGAATGGCGTACCGAGATCCAGGCCGCGAAACTGGACATGCTCGAAGCGTCGAGCCATGTCCAAAACCCTACATAGACAATGAATGTGTGAGTTCATTCAAAGTTTAAAAGCCAAAGTAGAGGGAAGCGCGCAGTTGGCACTATATGGGAATGTGACGGCACGGTGATGGATTGACGCACCAGGTTCCCGTGCCAGTACACAAGTCGACTACTTTTTTCTCTCGGGTGGCAGTGACATCGTACGCGAGGACTTCGTCGATGGGACCGTATATATTGTTCCCGAGGAGAATCTTGAGGCCTTTGTGTTCTGCTTCGAGGCGCTAGATCAACGTATCAAACAAAATTTTGGGACCTATTTATAGAATGACTCACTTTCCACTCGACGCCATCTACGGGAAGTGGGTATGTTGTACCATGGGAATGGAAGATGAATAATCTCCTGTTGTGTTCTGAAAAGTAACCGGGAAATTCGTCGGGTTCTGGCTCTGTCATATCGGAAGAAGTAGTCGAAGCAGCATCGTCCATGTCGTCATCCGGGTCAACGTCGGCCTGAACCAGGAATGCGTCAAAGCTGCCTTCTCCGATAGGGCTAGCAAACGAAGGACCGTTCGCCGGGGGAGAAATCGAAGCACTGACGAGGGAAGGCCACAGCTGGTCGGAGCGATCGGGTGCGATGACACGGTTGGCGCCCAGATCGTTGCGGACAAGGCTGTTCTCGTTCAGGGCAACTCCTGCAGGAGACATTATGCGAGGGCCAAAAGAATGGAGGGGGGCGGGTACGCTAGGGGGTGTATAAAACAGAGGAAAGGAGTGATCTTGCGCATCAAGGTGGATGCGAATGCGACTTTGATCGTGGGGGAAGAACGGATTGTCGTCCGCCGAAGGGGTAGAAGGATTACAAAAAGAGTTCATAGGGATAGTCATTGAAGGGCTGCAAGCTGCGTGGGTCGAAAGCGCACGTCGTGGAGGAAAGAAAGAAAGAGATGCAAAGGGGGCGCATCGAGCCCAGCAGAGTTTTTATTCGTCGGAGTAGAATGTACTCAGCGAGCATGGAGGGGACGATCGACCGACTATGCCCGACTTGGAGGACCAAAAGGGGAGGCTCCAGGGACGCGTGTACGCTGTTCGAGATCCAGCGAGCGAGGGCGGAGTGTTTGTTGTGCTGCGCCCTGCGACTCCTGGAAGAGAGAAGAAGACGAGATTAAAATCGGACAGCCAAAATTCGCGGTATAGGATAGATAAGGACGCGTTGTCCGTCGAAGGATGTCGGACTACAAATTGCCCACATACGGAGCAAATCCAACGGCGCACTGACCAATTTCACAGGCAAATCTCGAAATTACTCCCAGATATGGGTCCACATGGACCCATATCGACGCAGCGCCGTCGATTCTGGCTCCATATGGCCAATCCGTCAATCACAGCCTCCGCCATCATAGATGTTCTGGGCTCTGAAACAGGGCTGTGAGGCAAGAAGAACATCAATGAGTGTGCCGTAACGACGAGAAGTGGTGAAAACATGCAGCTGCAGCGCTGCAGTCTTACTCGGGAAGACCCCCCGGACACTCCCCTCGGGGTTCTCTCCATCTTACATGCCGCATTTGGAAGCGATTTTTGCTTCCGTTTTGCTCGCCTCCGAATCGAATCCGACTTCGGCGCTCTGGCTCGACACGCTCTGACTCCAATCAGGCTAGTAAAATACCATTGCGCTCATTTGAGAAACTGGCTTACCCCGCAATTTTTGCACTAACCTCATTCAGAGCCAGTCGCCTCCCATTTGCATACTCGACGATCGTACGTCCTGCGGGCATGTGATACTTGTAACACAGCGTATTTTGACTTGACAGTAGAGGACAGTACGTCTGGGCCGCTGGTTCAATGATTCTTAAGCATCACCCGGTTTTACATCATAAGACTTGTTCTCAGATCAGACGCTTATTGCTCCGAGCCGGGGAGTTTTGCACAGAATCGGAGGCTCCGACCGACTGGTAGACCTCACCTGAGTATGCATGCCGACACCGACTGTCGGACCATGTCTACAGCCCCCAATTCCAGAGCTCGAGCATCGATCACATGGTCCCTCAATGTCGACACTCTTGAAAACGCGTACCACGTATAGAGAATCTATCTGGTGAATTGAGAGCACTTCGCCTTTCTCAGACACACCTGCAATAGCCTAGAGTCCAACCATCTGCTTACGACTGCCAAGCTGGGCGTCACGCGCGGCGCCCTGCGATATCTCGATATTCTAGGCCTATGTCACGGTGCGAAGGTCGGATCTTCGTCGCATGACATGTTCAATTCCATCTTGCTAACAAAGAAATCAATAAGAGGAATCCTTGAAGGCCCCCGAGCGAGTTTTATTTACCTACGCATTTTCTATCCCTGCAAATCGAGACAATATACCCACGTTGATTGAATCGCCCACACACTCCACTGATCTCGGATTCAGACGCCAGAGTTCGGGGCGCTTCATTTATGACGACTTCTGAATTCGATCCGGAGGGCTGAGATCTGAGAATGAATAAGTCTTTGCATAGCCCGTTTCATCGCGCCGTCCTGACTTCATTCACTCTCCTTCACGAACGTGAGAAAAACCAACGTATCGACCGCATTGATTGAATCTGCAAACGCGAGCAGGAATTGTACACTCAAAAACGAAGACGCCATTACCGTGACTATTGGATCGTAACTAGACCCTTCCACACGTGCTTACGTGCAGCTGAAGGAGCTCATCGCGTCGTTATTGTTGTAATCGGCTAGGTTGTCGACGCCTATGGGTAGGAAGCGGCAGAGGTAAGACACACGGTGCTGACGATGATGGCCAGCTACGTACCAGGGTAGACGATGCCGCCAGTGGCGCGACCAACGCACCCCGCGTCGCTGTGAAGAACAGAGGTGAGCAAGTGGCAAGCTGAGCGCAAGGAAACCGTGTGATTGACCTGTAAATAGTACAGACAAGGCCCGGGTCCGGGCCGAAGCTCGAAACATCGTCATTGAAGTTAGACCCGACACCGACGCACTGGCCAGAGCTGCAGAGTGAAAGGAGCAAATGGGAATCAGCAATGAGCGGGTGCATGTCTGAATTGTCATCGCACTTGAAGTTCGTGACGTAGACCTATATAAGTAAATGCGTAAATCATTCTGTTGGGCTGCTATTGATAGAAAAAGCCTGTAGACGTACGCAGTTGCCAGAGAAGTTTGCGTCGGTGCAGAAGTACACGCCTCCGTTGAGAACGTCTGAGGTGAGAGACTGGCAGAAAGCGACGGGATGAGCACACGCTATCGAATCAAGCCTGGGAAACATCCGTACACCGTCAGACTTGGCACTGGAGGCATTGCCTGGGTCGAGCTCGGCAGGCGTGGTGACCTTGCCGTTCCAACCGAAGGCATCCTTCCAGTCATCCCTTTGGGCGACAGAGGTGGGTGCCCCAAGGACGAAGCCGATGAAGGGCAAGACGGCGAGAACAATCTTGGCAGTGAACATGGCTGTGGGGGAGGCGAGCTGTCGAATGGAAGCTAACGAGGCTGAAGGTCCAAGTGAGCTTGGAGAGGATTATCGTTCGACCCGCTCTTTTATACCAACAGCAGTAGCGCTGAGGGCACTTCCTCAAATAATATTATGGGATATTGATCATGGCGTAGCATCGCCTGACCAGCATACAATTTGGAATGTAGCCTAGAGTTGCGATTTGATGTCACAGATGATCGTTTCACTCTTTCTGCTCTTCCAGATGGAGACGAAGTAGGTGCCTGGGATGTTTTATTCAAGGCGTTCATTCCATAGTGGGTTGTCAATTGAATCCATAGATTGGCGGGATCAGTCGGTGGATTGTCTAGTCACAGTCTACCATCGTAAGTCCGCACACAGTATACCGCGAGATATACAATTTAATAACCTCAAAACTCTGCCTGCCTGTCCGAAGGTTCCCTGATATGAGCGATCGCTTTACTTGAAAGCAGTAATTGGAACGCACCAATCCAAAAGCCAGTCTATTCCTGCAGATTTGGAGGTTGTGTCAATGCGGCCGAAGACGTGCCTTGACCCATATGCTCGAGGATCAGTACGTTAGCGCTTCCCCATTTCCGTCTGGGCCTGTCGTAACATAAGTCACCGAGCTCGATGTGACCGGCGCTCCGGCAGCGTGCCATAACATGAATTTCGACGAAGCAACTGCAAGTCTCGATGCCATTTAGACCCGCCTATGGAAAGCATAGGCCTCCCAGCGTCTTCCACAGTTTCCTTATCACGACACTTGAAACTTCCATCATTCCTCGGATCACTGAGCAGAGAGGATTGGGGAAGGATCAAGCCCGCCTGGAGATGGAAATCTATTTGGTTTCTGATGAAGCAAGACTCCCAATTCAGCCACTAGAGCACTTGATCACGAACAGCGGCGCTCAGAGATATATAGCAAGAACGATACAAGTGTTCTTATAGAAACCACATACCTCAGAACCTCGTAAATCAGAGTCGAAGGATATAACTCGTTAGAGCGGATAATAGACTAGCATGGATATCGCTTACCAGCGAATTGGTTTTCATATGGCTCGCGAATGAGAGAGAAATAGCACATAGGAGACGTCCAAGCCTGATTGAAACATTCAGATTGAGCTACTGAGTCATAGATCTTTTGTAAAGCAAGGTCAGTTGTTCATATTGTTAGAGTGTGCACAACGAAAGAATCCAGGCACTGTCATACCTTTCAGGAAGCGTTCTGAGTCGCGCTGATTACACTAGGTTTGAGAGGTGTACCAGCTGTGCTGATGTACGACTTGCATGGCCTCAGGAACACTGCACTTTAGTTGTGAAAAGAAAAAGCATCGGACTTCGACTTGTGCATGGTCTGAGTGCATGGGCCGAGTCGTCACCGTGAATAGACCACAAAGTTTAGCAGCGTAGCGCGCAAAGAGGCGCTGATTATCTGCATATATAAAATAGCGCCGACGGCGTATGGAACCCTCCGTTCGAGATCATAACAGTGCCCTGCACATGTGTCTCATCTCAACCTTCCTACTTGGTCTATTCGTGAATTTAGAGTCTTCCATCATCACAGGAACTGTCCCAGAAAACTATGGTGCACGTGTAGCGCGAACGACCTTGAAACTTGTGCTGGGTCAACTTCTACCTGACTAGTCAAGTCATGATACAAGAACATGGGAAGGCATTCTGTTGAGCTCACCAATATGATTTATTATTGGCACCGCCGTGATCTCTTCTCGAGAAAAGGTAAAAATACAAGTAACGGGTCTTGAACGGCCAATGCATCGCACGTTCGAATATCGCAGACCACGTGGTCAGTGTGCATGTAATTTAGCGCTTTCTTCTTGCATCTACACAGCGCATCACGATTGAGCGTTCTCGAGTCCATAAATGAAGATATCATACTTACCCAGGGGCGGTCCTTGCCTCCATACTTCTTTGGGGGGCGTTCAAAGCATGATGCCTTCTCAATCTCCTCCTTGCTGTATAGCGGCAGCACGATGCCGAGCTCATAATTTGTAATCTGCACAGCCAGATCAGAATCCGATGAAAGGAATGACCCTGTACAAAAAGTTTTGCGAACGAGGGTCATCAACGCACGTTCAAGATGGGCGTGAACCCAGAGCCAGACAGTGTTCCCCAAGCAGAGGGTGTGAAGTTATGCGATCCGACGTATGTCCATCCGACGATTCGTCTCTTCTCCTTGCTGTCACCGTCGATGATTTCGATATCGTCATCTGACTCCGCGTCCACAGTAGTTGACCGAGATGAGTTTTCCGAAGTACTTATATCCTCAAAGGTCGCTATTATCATCTACAGATGCGACGTGAGTTTGCCGAAAAGAATGCAAGGATGACATGGCGAGTCGAGTCACCTTGCTATGCATTAGCACTTTACCCCTCTTACTCCTCGACTCCACGAACAACTCACGAGGAAATTTTGCCCCTTCCCACTGATTCTTCCTACAAAACATTGTACCCCCACCCTGGTATTGCACCATCAATTTTGCGCACTTTCATGATGAGCCTAGACAAAATCGGACCTTTTCTCCAAGCACGCTCCCTTGGACCCACGCGCGCGTCGGGAACAAAATTTTGACCGGTGGCCACGGCAGCTTTGCTCTGCGTGACTTGGGCTCGTCTAGCCATTTCTCGGGGCTCTCCCCAGACGCGGAACCGTAAAACTCGTTCACCCACTGGGTGCTGTACGTCCCAATCGACGAGCCCTGTGATGCAGGAACGGAATCGAAGTCAAAAAATGAAGGCTTCATTAGCACACAATCTAGGTACAGAAAAGTGGAGCGAGCCTGAGCGGCCGAGAGGCTCGACGGGGTGTGGAATGGAAGGGGAACAAGCGCGGGCGCGTACCTGATACTCGACCGTCACGCGCCTCGACTTGCCCGCCTCGGCGCCGATCTCGCGTAGCGCCTTCATCAGCGCCGTATGGCCTGTTCTGATCACATTTGGCCAGCCTTCATGTTTGCCTGCCACGCTCGGCACGAGCTTTACGCGAACTCGGGTGAAATCGTACGCCGTGCGTAATGCGCCGGGGTGCAACGACGGAAATGGCATCGTCGGGTGCTAATGGGGATAGGTGATCTATATTTGAAGAACAGGTAGTAAGGCCGCGCTTACATCGTTGTGGACGAAGCTAGTCAATGCTGGGCCGACGTTAAGCGCTTTCAACACGCGCTCGAATGCCGTCGGGAAGTCAGATGCCTTCGGATCATGGGCGATCGGAGTCTGTCTGATGGGGATATCTTGTACCCAGACGGTCTGTGAGAGAATGAAAAGGAGATGAGCCGTGACGGGGACGCGCACGGCCGAGCGGTCGATGCCAAGTTGGACATACATTCTCGATGTCGCGCCAATCAAAGTCAACTAAGTTAGCGGTGGAGATAACCACGCGCAAACGGCCGGATTTATAAAACAGCTGGCCATCGGAAGACGATATTTGTTTGAGCATGAAACGAGTCTTTGGAGGAACTTTGACAAACCAGGAAGAACTGGGTGGAAGAAGGCAAAGAGATGTCGAAGCATTCAGTAACAGATCAATGTTGTCATTAGAGCTAGGACTTACTTTCATGTGCATCACGCCTCGCCCACCACGCAGCAACGGTGTCACTCTGATCCAATTGTGCAGTATCTGCTTGATTGTAGGCTCGCTCCCATTTGCGGGCTGGGTCACGAGTACTACAGGCGTTGTCCGATCGAAGAAATTGGAGATCCATTCGATGTCGTGCGCGTAAGTCGAGATGATCGCCTGTGCTATCTCAGATTTCTGGTGTATGCACATCCCGCCGGATTAGAGGAAGATCAGAGACATCCAATAGTTGTGAGAATGATGGAAAGTGGGATTGAGAGGGAAGACATACGTCGCCGATAATCTCAGACAGCCTCCAGACAGGCTTTCCATCCTCCCCATTCTTCCCTCTCTCAACATGCTTATTCGCGGTCTGACGTATCTCACCGTCCCAGAAAAGTCCCTCCTCAGCTTTTGCCTTCCCGCGCGCTGATGATGTTGAAGTGGCGGCAGCAGTGGAGGCTGAGGCCGCGGAGGAGCTGCGCAGCGATTCTTCTCTGGAAGAAGATTGAGAACTCGTCGTTGTGTGTTGACGTTTACGAGACGGTGCCCCGGCGTACCCACTGCTGCCAGCACCGCCTCTACTGTCGTCGTCACCGTCGTCGTCTACTGGTCGCAATCTCTTCTGTCGCTCCAGACGTGCACGCTCGAGCTCCGCCCGCTCGGACAGGAATGGAGAAGCCGCCGAGGAGCTTCCAGCTCCAAGTTGAGTTTCGTTCTGGCCGCGTGCAGAAGTCTGGGTATGTAGAGGTGGCACTCGCGAAGTCGAGGGATGAGATTCGTTTGCAGACGCCTCTATTGCTCGTCGCAGCTCTTCCTGAAACCGAGCCTCCTGATCATCTTCAAGCGCTTCACGTTGATCGTTGTTGTTGCGTGCTTCACTCCGAACATTATTTCTTTCAGCTTGTGATCCTTTGAGACTGAGCGCAATCGCCCTGAATCTGAAGGTCAAAGGGCGGAAAGGCAGAGACTTGGATGAGAAATCAACGAACATTGCGATGTCATCTTCTTCGGACATTATTGAGTATGTGAGTATTTTTGAGGTCGTACAAAAAATGGAGTTATATAGGCCGATGAGGTGGACAGAGCAAGACGAGCAAGACGCGACGTTTCGCGTCCAACAATCGTGAAGGTCACGTGGGGTGGATTTCACGTCTGATTGGCTCAGGGGGATCGGACATTGTAAAGAAAGCAGGGGGGGACAGTGCACGTTAACTTGTGAACCATACGTTGAAGACCTAGAAAGAAAGAAAAAGTAACATATAACTGAAGCAGAGGCGAAGTCGAAAGTCCATTTTTGATCAAAATGCGTGCATATGGAGTCGAAGCGAACGTATCAGGGTCTCGTCAATCTCGAGATTGCGCCAAATTTCATCATCGTCTAAACCCTCAATAATTCCGTTCAATTGCTGACTGCGAATTCAAGCTGTCAATCACATCAGTAAACGCACTGCGAAGCCATTCATAAGTATACGGCGTGTCTGCAGAGACCGTCGTGCTATGCAGCATATTTTGATGCCGGTACTCCTTCGGGGGAGTAGGAAGAGGTATATATCTCAGCACATACGCGCGGAACTCAACAAGGAAGAATCGGAGGTGGTCTGTCATCGCGAGGGGAAGGAATCGATCTGTCAATAAGCCATCCGACGCAAACGAAAATGGCCCTGCGGCCATCCGATTATCGAGAATGGAATGAACAGTCAGTCCACCGAACGAGCGGTGGAAATAGCCCTTCAAGGTTCCTATTTCTTCCGGCGTGGAAATTTTGACGAGAGAAGTGAGCTTCCTCAAGATGCTGTAGACGAACACCCACGCAAACGACTCGATATCATGTTTGTGAAGTTGCTTCACATCGATTCTTGATTCGATGGCCGAGAGGAGCTCTATTGCCATGAAATGCATGGACCCCTACGCGAAATACATCACCAGATGAATATCAAGTAGGTAGAAGAAATGGTATAGGTCATAGGTCATGAACTCACTGTCATCACAATGCCGCGTTCAACTTGCCGGATTGCCAGGGTTTCAGACTCCGTGTTCGTTGTCGAACTGTCTTGCGTTTCAGGCGAAGCAAATTCGAAATCTGTGATAAATCCTTCATGTCCAGGCAGCGCATGAGCAGGATCTGCAGCGAGGAGAACGTTCCCAGCACTTATGTCACGATGCAGGATGCCTTGTTTGTACAAAAACTGATGCCCTGCATACGTTTCGGGTCAGGTTCATGCAAGATTGATCGTACAATAGAGCCTGTAGCCCTTACCTTCGAGCGCTGCACGCATTCCCTTCAGTAACTCCAAGTCGGAAGAGTATTCCCAAAGGGGGCGGCCTACTGTTTTCAAGATCAAGCGGTGGAGAACGAGGTTCGGAGCGAACACATCGAAAACTTCGCCACGCAAATGGCGTACTGTGATCACATCGTGTTGTGTCCGATTGTGAGGGAGGTTGGCTCTTGTCTTTCGGAGGTCTGGACGTGGATCACGCACGTCCCCACTAATAATATAGCGAGCCAAGCCATGATGAGCACCCATGACCTTTTCGTAGATTGACGCCTCCGATGAACGAGCATTAGTCCGCCACGTCGTCTTCAAAATACTTGGGGGACCTGTGAGAAGCCCAGTTGTTTTGACATACCGGCGGACTTTCCAAACCATCGTTCCTCGTCCGAGCAGCGAGAATGAGCTCCATAGTGGATCCCCGATCGTGCACCAGGATCGTTGATGAGCATCTTCTCCAAGAGGCCCGACGATGAATGATGGAGTGAGCGTGCTGTTGTCTATCCCTGTCAGTCGCTGGGTGGTCGCTCGGTCCAGTTCATAAACGGTTGGATCCTGGCCGAGTTCTGTGTCGGTCAGTCCGCAAGTGAGCGCGTGCACGACACGAATGAAATCCTTGGTGTTTTTCCACATGTCCAGCTGGGGAGAGAATGCGACACCGCCCCTGTCGAACTTTGCCACGCAGAACCCGGAACCGAAGATTAGAAGGCCTACAGAGAACAGCATAAATGGGCGAGCAGACATCAGGAGACGGGCATATCCCACTGCTCGTACGATGATGGGTTCGAGATTGGACTTGGACCCACCTCCGCTCGGTCCTTGTGACTTCAGCGTCTTCACCTCGACAAATGCGCCGCCGCCTTGCCAATTTGCGCAGTCGCTCTCGGCCTCCGAATCTACCAATACAAGATCCGTGTCGACTTGAGGAAATCCAATCGTATGTCCACAATGGCCGAGAGGATCGAAAAATGGGCGCAAGACCCGTGGTCTCTGCGATTTGGTGGGAGCGGGGCTGTGAGCGAAGAAGTTTCGCACAAACTCAAATAGGGTGATCTACGAAATCTTAAGCCGTTCATCAAACCGATGGACTGCAGCCACGTCGAACGCACCAGGTAAGGATACATATCTTTGTCCCGGCCTATCTGATTGTCATCTTCTGGACTATACATTGAGGAGAGGCGTTCCAATTCCCGCAGCCCCTTGATCGCTTCTTGCACCCTTCGGTCGGCAAGAAACTGCAGGTAGCATCGATCCAAGAGACGCTTATCCACCTCGTCCTTACGAATCGCGGTAAAGACACGAGCATCGTCGTAGACGACCTTATCTATTAATTCTGCCTTGAGTGCTTCCCAAGCAGAAGACATCGGGAAATTGGGGAGGGTCCGCTATCCCTAGATGGCGCTTGGCGGAGTTGACCGCAGCCCGGCAGACTGCGAGGCCTATTTTAGGCCTTGAAATGGGTTGTAATTGGCTAAAACACTGTCCTTCATTTACTATTGGACACGATTTGTGAGGGAGTTTGGCCAAAGTTTACTTTAGTTCGTCAGTATGAATGTCCTCAGATAATTGCTCGTTCATTAATCTGCCAAATTTTCATGGATTATCCTCGCACTATGTGATCTCTGTGGATATGCCATTCGATGGAATGGTTCGGTGCCCCCGATAATCCATTGTAAAGGCAGATAAATGGACCACCACACTGTTGTGAGCCCGGCAGACTGTGGAGGCTATCAAAATGAATTGTAGTTAGCTAGAAGTCTATCCTCGGTTTCCTATTGGACGCAATTATTGAGAGTGCTTGACCAGGGTGTATCTTAGTTCGTCAGTCCAAAATGCGCTCAGATAATTCCCCGTTAATTATTCTGTTGAAATCTCATGAATAATCCCAGGTCTATCTCATTTCTGTTGATATGTCATTCAATGGAACATTTGAGTCCGCCCGATAATTTATTGTAAAGGCAGATGCTTGGAGGCTATCACCCGCCCCGACCGATCTAGTATCCCACAGTGATCTATGATACACCCCACTCCTCATTCCTACAGCAGATCCATATATCACAAGGTCCCCTTTCACGCCATCTATCATGCTCCTTCCGGACAGAGAAATACATATATTTTGCACGACAACAAGAAAACTTCACAAGAGCACACAAGAAAACGCGACAACATAATGAGCAACAAGACGCGAATGGTATTATTGGCTTATACGTCCCCAAAGACCCGGGTGCGCCGGACTCAAACTCTGCCAAGTGAGTGCCTCCCCACTCATGTCTCTGCACACATTCTCAACCTAAATTCGCAGAAGATACATCACCTTCCCATTTGGTAAAGACTCGAACACTCCCGTTCTGAATTCGGCACTGAAAACATCCCTCGACAGGCAAACTCTTTGAGAAGGGTCTTATCGTAGGCACGGGACAATGCAACGTCAAGGTATGTGTCTCCGCCTGATTAAGGCTGGACCGCGCTGTATTGGACACATCACCTTTTTCAAAAATATAATCGATCCCGGAAACCACTAGGACCACCCAAATTCTATACCCAAACTCACGCGACTTCGAAACTTGTCGTATCCCATCCATACACCTGGCGCAGTGTACTACCCACCCTGCGCACAATATAACGCATTAGACTGCCCCCGTACATGATAGAATATACTCACCGCTTGCAGTCAATATGATTCAATTTACCGTCGTGCGGCTGCGTTTGTCCCTAGAATCAGTAAGACCACGTCCGATTGCATGTCGCCACCCACACGATGCAGAGTAATTCCCACAAGACCCTCACACTTAAATTTGATGCGTGATCCTGATCCAGTCTTGATTTTGAACCCGACGCGCGTCATTGCCTACACACCACAGGTTAGAGCGCTCGCAATACCACCAAGGCATCACTTACTCTCGCAAAGTCATCCCAACTCACCGATCCCCGCGCCCCCGAACCCACCAGCAACTCAAGAACCTGTCCTTCCGGTGAGTAACTACATCCCAAGGCCGCTTATGACGCTTAACGACTCACCTCGTACGATCGACGATCGACGGTGATCGACGGTATCATGGAAATGGCTGTGTACCTGGGCGATCTCGAAGGGACTTGTGGACACGGATGACGTTAGCTGCTGGAAGGAAGGAGACGCGAAGTGTAGCGACGTGGATGGGTCTTGAGGGCGCGGTTGCGTTAGCAGTTGGTAGAGAGTCAACGTGTCAGCTCAAGTGAGTGCTGTTGAATCGCGGTGTATGAACCGCTTATGTCGTCCTTTCACGGGACCTACATACCATGCCTACGCCCATACCCCTTCACCGACCGCCCCCACTCGACCACCTCTCCTTCGCATGACGCCGGACCACCACCACGAGACTACCGTATACAGCCCTCATCCTTCCCTCATCACCCTTGTCCGCGACACGCATCTCTGACTCCCGCACAGACGACACGCTCACGGGGCGTCCCTCCTCGCCCATATTCCTCCACGTCTGCACCGTCTGCCGCCCGCTCCCTCAGACCACACGCTCATTACACTTCTCCTCCGCGTCTAGTCCTCCACCGGACTCTTGGGCTCGCTCGCCTTCCGCCGGCTCCCTTGCCCGACTCGCGCCGACTCCCTCGACCGACTCGCGTCCGCTCCCTCAGACGACGCGCGCGTTGACCGACTCGCGCCCGCACACTCCCGCTGACGACCCGCACTCTCTGTCCCTCGCCCGACTCGCGCTGGCTCCCGCTGACGATACGCGCGTCGACTGACTCGCGCGCGCACACCCCTGCTGACGACACGCGCCCTCTATCCCGCGCCCACGATTCCGTGTCTGCCGGCCCACAAGAGCTTTCTGCCTGATGCGCGCCAACTCTCGCTGACGACAGTGCCCACCCATACGACGTGCGCGCGAGTCCGCCTCCACCCTACATCATCCCTCCCCGCCAGCTTCCTCGTCCCCTTGTGGTCCGTCCACCGATCTCCTCTCGATTCCTCGTCACTCCACCCGCGACACGCTTGTGCCCTGCCCACTCTCGCCCGCTGAGACAACGAGCGCGTGAGCCTGGCTACAGCATCCCACGTCCCTCCACGCCCACCTCCTTGTCCACGACGGATCCTAGTGCCGTCCTCCTCCTCGATCCCTCGTCCGCGAATACCTTGTGTACGCCCGACTCGCGCGCGCTCGGACGACACGCTTGCGGGTCCTCTACCTGGCTCCTACGTCCCTTCTCGTGTGGTCCCTGCGTCGGCCATCTCCTGCATCCCTCGACCGCGAATCCCTGGTGCCTGCCCGAGTCGCGCTCCCTCAGACGACGCGCACGCGAGTCTGCATCCCGCATCTAGCTTCCTGTCTCATCTTACGCCTCATCGTCCGCGTGTGGTCCCTGCGCCGTCCTCTCCTCGACTCCTCCTCATCGACTCCAGATCCCTGGTGCCCGCCCGAGTCGCGCTGCTTGCGTCTCCCACCGACGACACGCGGCCACTGCGTCGCCCGACTCGCGGCCGCTCCCTCTGACGACCCGCGCAGCCCCCGACTCGCGGCCGCTCCGCCCGAATCGCGGCCGCTGCCTCTGACGACAGGCCCGGCGCCCGACGTGCGTCTCCCCCTGAAGACACACCCGGCCGCTGCCTCGCCCGATTCGCGCGCGCTCCCTCAGACGACACGCGCGTCGACCGACTCGCGCCCGCACACTCCCACTGACGACACGCTCCCCCTATCCCTCGCCCGACTCGCGCCCTCTATCCCGCGCCCAAATTTCGTGTCTGCCGGCCCACAAGAGCTTTCTGCCCGATGTGCGCCCACTCCCGCTGACGACACGCGCGCGCTCCCTCGCTCGACTCGTGCCCGTACATTTCACACACGCGCGGGGCGTGCTTCCTTCCCTCCCCGTGCTTCCGTGTCTACCGGTCCACAAGAGCGTTGTGCCCGCCCGATGCGCGGCCGCTCCCTCTGACGAGTGGCGCCCACTCCCTCTGACAACTCGTGCCCGCTCCCTCGCCCGACTCGCACCCGCTCCCTTGAATGACACGTGCGCGGGGCGTGCCTCCTTCCCTCCCCCGCGATGCCGTGACTGCTAGTCCACAGGAGGATTGTGCCCGCCCAACGTGCGCCCGCTCCCTCAGACGATACGCGCGTCGACCGACTCGCGCCCGCACATCTCACACGCGCACGGGGCGTGCCTCCTCGCATCCTCCGCGTTGCCACGTCTGCCTGTCCACCCAATCGTCCGCGCCTTGTCCTTCCGCCAAACTCCTCCTCATTTCCGGGACAGCCCCGTGATCCTGCGCGTGTCGCGTGGTCCGTCCGCCGTCCTCCTCCTCGTGCCGTCTCCCTCCTCGTGCCGTCCTCCTCCTCGTGCCCTGAGAGCCCCATCCGCGATTCCTTAGTAACTGCCCCACTCGTGCCCGCTCAGAGGATGCGCGCGCGAGTCCATGTCCTGCCTCCATCGTCCCTCCTTGCCGGCCTCCTCGTCCGCGATTGGTCCATGCGTCCTCCTCCTCGATCCCTCGTCCCCGAGTTCCATGTGCCTGCCCGACTCGCGCCCGCACAGCACGTCAGATAAATCCTCTTTGTCGCCCCGACTTCCAGACGACGCGGCGCCCGAGACGAGGACCTCGAGGGCCGGCAGACGAGAACGTGCGCGAATGGATCTGCACAACGACAAGCTGTCGCGCGTGAGAATCCCGCTCGCGCATCGCTGTCGTCGTCCCTGACCACGGGCCCTCAATGACAACCCCTGGGGAGGAAGAGAGAGGCGCGCGAAAGCGTGAGAGGGCCGACCCTCATCTCTGTCAACGTAGGAGATGGGCCGATCTCGACGAAGCGTTCGAACTGGTCCTTAGTGAAGAGCAAATCCTGAGTCTCGATCCAACGAACCTGCGACGCGAACCGGTAGGCCAACAGCTCCCCGAGGATGATGTACGCCAGCTTCTGACGTTGCTCAACATCGTACCAAGTCTCCTCATCTCACTTGCGCAGAACCCTAGACAAGCGCGGCGAAGAAATTTGGTCATAGATGAGCTGGGCGTACTCTTTCGAGACCTCGAACAGCTTGGCCTACAGGATTTGGACCGTACTTGCCCTCGAGCATGTCCGCGTTCAGATGGGCGGTGTTGATCTTCTTCGAGAGGTCTGGCAGTGCATTTATCACGAAGATAGAGATGCTCTGAGCGGGATACTCACAGGTACGGACAGGCATGACGCCCACCCACAAGTAACGAGAGTGGAAGTGCACATCACTCCTGAGAAGATGAATAGTGGCGAAGCCGCGTTCGAGCTTGATGTGGCCCTCAGCCTTGCGCTGCGACTCGGCGCGCTTCAAGCAGTTCTCGACGATTTCCGTCAGCATTTCCTTGACCTTCTCGATGCTGAACATCTCCGTTAACTGTGCAAGATTCAGCCATCGATACACTATGAACATTCACATGTACTGACCTTCGCGATATCCACCTTCTCGAACTTGAGGTAGTTGAGGACGTTGGCCAGTGTCTGAAGGCGGTCAACTCTCCAGCGCAGACATATTGTTAATCCTATGCAAAGATCAGATTGAGACAGATTGAACGAAAAATATCTACCAACCTCAAAGTTGAAGTTGACGATTTCAACGAGACAGCCGGTGCGGGTAGCGATGGTTTCGACCACCTCGCGCAAGGCAGTGCCGTTGAAAGTCTTGGAGATGCGGCTGGGATTGACGGCGCACATGGCATAGTTCGAGCGGTTCAGCGAGTCACGCTCCACAGCACGTTGCATGGTGATCCCGCGGTAGAAGACGACATCGACGACAGAGGAGGCAGGGAGCGCGTCGGCAATAGAAGCGAGGGCAGAATACTCGCCGAGAGAGTGTCCGGCGAACGCGCAGTCGCGCTGGACGACACCGTGCGCACGCATATCCTCGAATGCTGCCTTTTCGGTGACGACGAGCGCGATTTGAGCGAATTGGGTGGCAAAGAGAAGACCGTTGGGGTGGCTGAAAGTATACTTGAGGGTGCGGAGGTTGATGTCGGAGAAGAGAGGAAGCGTCTTGACATTGTCGTCCTTGTCCATGGTGTTGTAGGTCATGTCCATGTATCGTTAACGGATGGCCTGGCTCTTGATACCACCAGAGTAGATGGTCTTCTCCTTTGGGTTGTCCTTGACGATCTCGACGATCTCGAAGCCGTGGACGGCGAGCAAGTGAGCGTTGGTGCCCTCCCATACGGCACGAGCGGCAGGCGAGTTGTTGTACAGATCCATGCCCATACCAGGCTCTTGCGAGCCTTGGCCGGTGAAGGCGTAGAAGGTACTAGGCTGAGCCACCTCGGCGGTGCCCTCAAGGACCTTTTCGCCGCGATCGTTGGAAGTCGTGACATGGATGACAAGGTTGCCATCGCGCATACCAGTATGCTTGACCTTGACCGCGAGCTGGCCAGGAAGAACCATGCCCACGAACGCGACGCTGTACCTGGTAAGCAAAGTCAACCACCAACATCATCGGCTTTGTAGGAGGCACGCGATCAGGATTGCCTTCGGCAGCGACGATCTCGACATAACGACGAGTCGCCGCGCTCGACCACATACCATGAGTGATGGTTCCGGGGAGGGAGGCGTAATCAGAGAAGTAAGGGTTGACGTGAATAGGGCAGAAATCCCCAGAGATCTTCGAGTAAGGCTCATTGATGAAAGGCGTTGGTGGCGACGCCCAAGGTGTAGCCATCGTTCGCGAGAGGAGACGCGAGACCCTGTGGGCTGCCGTTTCGCTGCACATAAGCGGCGACGGGGCTACCCTTGCAGTTGTCCCGCTCGTACAGCACAGAGCCGACCTTGACGAGGCGCTTGAGCTGGTCGCCAATGTAGATGTTGCCGGAAATAGCCACAGAGCGGTAGTTGACCTTCCTGGAGAGGCTTCGTCTCGTCGTCCCACTCGAACCACTCCTTCGGCTGCGAAACGCCAACGTCGGCATCACTGTTGAGCTCGACAAGGTAGTCCGGCTCTTCAATCGCCTCGAAGGCGTTCTCGTAGTCAGTGAACCAACCGCGGTACAAGAACGACGAGGCAACCTCAATGACTGGCTTGCTCTCGCAGATAACGTGCCGTGACCTTCGCCTCCGCCTGGCAGACATCGCCAGCCTTGAGCGCCTTAGCACCAGTGATAACCTTGAAAGCGTTGAAGTGGACAAGCTTGAACAGGTCCCCGTCGATTGTCGTAGGGAAGATTGACTTCATGATGGCTTGCCAGCCAGTGACGGTCGCAAAGTCCATGGGGGCCTTGACCTCTTCTGTCCGCACGGTCTTAAAAGCCTCCCGCTGGTTCCCAGCAACAGCGCAGAACGTCTCGACGTCCTCCGCCGTGATCGTGACAGGGGGTCCGGAGAAGGTGTCGCGGACGTTGGTCTCAGGTAAGGTCTCGTTGTCGCCGAACCAGAGGCGCCAGTAGAAGTCCTTGATGCGGTTGTTGCGACCCTCAGCGACCTCGTGGATCGGCACGTAGGGCTGCGAAGGGACGTAACGGAATTGAAGGTGGAGAGGAACTGAGGACTCGCGACGGTACTCAAACAATGTAACGTCAATGATCTTATCTTGGTCGTTGTAGACGATCTCGGCAGCCTTGAAGTCGCTTCTCTGCTCGCCGTAAGAGCGAGCAGCGCCGTACAGCGCAACGGACACAGGAACGCGAGAGGAGCAAGCCATAACGACCTTCTGGTTAGCACGAGGAGTGAAGAGGCGACGGAGAGGATTGTCGATGTAAGACGTGCCCTGGACGATAGTAGACGACGAGACAAGGGCCTTCCACCAGTTCAGCTTGTGGCCTGAGATGTAGCTGAGCCAGGCGTCCTTCTCAGGGATTATGCTCGACGTGGTGAAGACGACCTCGCCACCCTGCTCCTTAACCTCAACACCCGCGAGCTTCGTGACAGGCAACGCTGCGGGCTTCGCACCCAAGTACTCAAGCGTCGGAACCTTGCTCTCATCGCCACTGTACAGGCGTTCAAGGAGCTTGGAGGTGAGATCGGAAGTGATGTTGTCGAGCATCTCCTTAATGGGCTCATCCTTGACCTTCGAGTGCTTGACGGCGAGAGGACCCTGCAAGATGCACACACGCTGGGGGTCCTGGTCGAAGACCGCATCGATGTCCTCTGCGGGCCAGAGGGAATCCTACTCACGAATGGTCAAACCCAAAATAAAAAACAAAAAGCGGCGCGGGACTAACCTTCTTGAAACAGACCTCGAAAGTGGAATCCAGCGTGAAAGGGACTGGATTCTGGCCAGGGCGCTGAGCGATCGTCATGAAGAATACCTTGTCCTCCGACGCGATCAGCTGCTCTGTCGCAAGAGGGTATTTCTTGAAGAACTCCTCCACAAACGGACCGGGCTTGTCGAGGGATATGTATGACTGCAAGATCGACGCCTTCTGCCCACCGCCATTGACACCGGCAAACCGCTCCTCCACGCGCCTCAGCCAGTCACCCGTCAAGTTCCTCAACGAGATATCAACTCAGCGGTCCTGGTGCGCGACGTACATCAAGCGCACGAGGCGTAAGACCGTCTCCTCGTACGTCATGTCTCCGATGTCCTCGACGACCGACCCATCCTTCTTCCATCCAAACCAAGGCTTCGCAAAGTCTACATTGGACTTCTTGATGACCTCGGCGCGACGCTCCTTGAGCCACGCCTCGCGCTTCTCCCTCGACAACACGGTATCGTCGAACTCCTTCCACAGCTTGACAGCCCGTGTGGCGATCTTGTGAATCGGCTCGCCGAGCTCCGAACGCACAGAGAAGATCCCACCCGTCTCCTTGACGTAGGTGCCCTCCCACTTCGAGTCGTCGACACCGGCTGCAGCCACGATGAGATCCTTGACAGAGGAACTTGTGTGCGTCTCCTTCGCCACCATGATGCGGCTGGCGAACAAGAAACCATTGAAGGGCATCGGCTCTATGCTATACTCCTTGGACCAGTCACCCGTGAGGTAGGGCCATGTATCGTCTGAACCACCGAAGTCGGAACCGCCAACGAGGCGGATGTTGCTCTGCTGCCTGATAGAGCGATAAGTTGAGAGAATGGGCTGGTGGAAGTCCTCGCAGGAATGGTGACCGCCAGCGCGACCTCCAGTCCATTGCAGGATGATGGGGAAATGGGGGTTGGCGGCAGCGATGTTGACGACCTGGCGGATACCATCAACCGAACCAGACTTGGAGGCGACATGACGGATACCCGCCCGCGTAAGACCATCGATGATCTCGGCCGCCTTCTGAGTATTTGGAACACCAGCGGCAACGCAGAAGCCCTCGATGGGCAGACCCTCCAAACGCATCTCTTGCCATAGAGGGAACTGGAACGTGAACTGGCGCTGATTAATATGGAGCGCATCCAAGGTGATACCGACACCAGCGGGAACTTTCGACTGAATTTCCGTGACCTTGGCAGGAGAGTAGTGGCCTCCGCCCGCGAGCTCGACATGGTAGCCTGCGTTGAGGACGGCAGAGACGAAACCGGTCTTCACAGTCGTCGGCGTCATGCCAGCGACCATGATCGGGGGCTTCCCAAACAGGCGCCTGAAGGGGGTGTCGATGTAGATCTTGCCATCACTAAAAGAACAATGTCAAATATATTTAGAGACAATGACCAGATATCAGCGCACCTGGTCTTCACCAGCGAAGGCGACTACTTCTTCACCCATGATTGCTCCGTCTTGATGCCACGAATCGAGTACAGCTCCGCATCTCCCCTCCCCTTATCACCCGCCCCCTTATCACCCGCAACAATGACCTGAACACCTCGACCGTCGAGGCTACGCGCCGTGAGAGGACCAATACCGCTGAGGCCGCCAGGCCCAATGTCGATTGCATGAGTCGCAGACTCAGGGAAGTCAATTGCCTTCGTCCAGTGCAGGGCGGACGTGAAGACTTGATCGCAGATAGAGCGTGTGAGACTTGTCGTCAACTGGCGGAGATCCGAGCCTTAGAGGGAACGACACGAAATAAGTGAATGCACAAAAACAAAACCCAAACGAGATTGTACCGTCCTCGGTGTGGTATATCGGAATACTCAGCTGCTCGATAGTCCATGACTGGTCACCCGCTAAGTCTGTCTCACAGACCTTCTCTGCCGCCAGCTGGATATTTGCTGTGGTATGACACGCCCACGACCAAGTGGACGGAGGAAATGGGCTTTGGGAGAAGGGAGTCTTGCTTCGGTCGAGACCGCTCGGAGCCTTAATAGCAAGGTATGCAACTTCAAGTTGTCGGGAAGATGCCTGTTGGCCTTCCCGACGTGTGGCTCGAGATCTTTGAACTGCAGGCCGACCATCGACCACATGAGCGTCGGATATCCTTCGCCACCTCCGACCGCGTCGTCCACGAAACCCGGCTCCAGGACAAGAACAGGAAAGGCTTGCTGCTCGCAAGCCGGCGAAGAACAGCCAGCCACCTTAGACCTCTGCGCGGTTCACAAGATACGACTCGTCGTCCGTAGATGCCGACACGCAGAGCGCGGAGAGAATGCCTTGAGAATAGCTAGTCGCGCCAGCCATACGCGCGCCGAACTCAGCAGGCGACAACCCCGAGACGCGGGACGTAATGAGGAACTAGACGAACAGGGTGATGCCGATGAGGGGAAATGAGACGGGAACGAAGGCAAGGCAGGGGAGACAGGCTGCGTCCCGTTCAACCAAGCGAGAACGTCAAGACCGTGAGTGCAGACAGAGGATGATTGGTGTGCCTCCGCGAGTGGTTTGAGGGCCACGACCGCAGCCTCGAGGAAGGCCTCGACAAACGCCTTGTAGATGTCGTAAATTTTCTGCAGCTCGTTGAAATACACCTCGTTGATGCCCTGACCACCGAACAGCGCATATACTGACACGTTGCCGTTGCTTACCTCCTCGAACAAGGAAGGTGTTGGGAGCCGAGGAATGTCACCGACTTCATGCTGCTGGAATGTCCAATGCCAGGCAGAACGAAGAGAGAACCGACACCGACTTGCGCGTGTCGATGTCGAATGCGGACACAATGGAGTGGGTGTCAATGGCAGCAAGATAAGTTGTGAAAAAGTATGAAAAGGCCTGCGTTGGTAGACGCGATATCTGGTCATTGCAACGACGAATGTGATTTCCACCGCTGATCTCCTTCCCCAGTATGTCCATGGTGCGTTCAATGAAAAAAACGCCTCTGGTGAGTGGATCGGAACGTCAGGGCCTTGATTGATCGCTATTTCATGTTTGTATGAAGGGTTGCGCGCCTTGGGGGTGTGGTTGTCAGTGTGGTTGTGAGCCATCTTCAGCCACTCTGCAGGCTTTGAGCTCCCAGAGGCCATCTCTCATTGCAAGCTTTGAGCTCCCAGAGAGAAGTTGTGAAGTTATTGGCGGGTGTAGAGTCTAGACAGCGCCAAAGGCAAAACATTGAATCAGGTTCAAACATGTTGATATAAGTCTAATCGACTTACCCATACCTGGCGCGCACGCTAGCTGCAGAACCGCCGTTCGAACTACCGCCGCTCAAGATAAAACCCTCGCTAGGGTCGTTCGCTCGTTGCTACGAGCTTGCGTGTATCGCAGTGCATGACGCAAGGCATGGTCAGTTACGAGCGGAAGCCGTGACTGTTGAGTCACTGACGGCGATCACTCTAAGGCAGGTGCTGCCTGTTCGAAACAGGCTGTTGGTCTTGGGTTCGAACCTGACCGGTGTCAACATTTTTAGCCCGCTTATCAGCCAGCTCATGTTCGACTTGACTGCAACTTGACTGAGATTCGGCGCCAAGGATGACAAAGACCGATGGATCTCGCACATGACTTTTGGACAACTTTGCCAGTCAAAACTCAGTCACGAAATTGGGCGATTGTCAAAAAATAGTCAAATTTGACTGTTACACGACCATCACTTGAATTTCTGTTTTTACTGAGGGTCACGAGTGACGATAGCTACTCTCTGCGTGGAAAAGTGACCGTATTGTCACCATGCACTGCTGACGGTGACCGCAGTTTCTTGTTCGCGCCTGTCTTTTGTTTACACTGTTTTGTACTGTATGGCTAGAGCGATCACGATTGTAACACAAAATCAATTGATACTACCGCAAGATCTCCATGCTAACATCTTCTGCCGCGGTGATTGAATCTGAGGATTTCTGTATAACGAACGGTTCAAGACTAATCTTTAACTTCTGGCGCATCGAAGCAATCCGGTGTGTCTGCCAAACGGTATCGAGGTCTGCAACAGATGTGTTCTCGTGCTCGCATTTCTGCTCAATTGATCAACAAACACAACACGCTAAATCAATATACTCACCCAGAAGGTCGCTATCATGCCATACGGGTCCATCATGAATGTCTCCACAAATGCAAGAACGTACAGTCCGCAGTCAACGGAGCTTGCGGGTTGTTGCGGTACCTGCAAATTGTCCTGTCATTCTTTTCTAGCAAGGCCGGAAATGGGCACTTACCTTGACCTGAATACCACTAGGTGGGTACAGCCTCAGACCAGGATACCTATATTCTGCTTCTGATAGCAAGAAATCTGTCAGAAGGCTTGCCGGGTCGCTTGCCTTCACACTTGCATTAGTTCGTTTCCTGCTTCGTAGACGGGAGTGATTAAGAGAGTCAAATATCAAAATAAGACACCTGTGTGCAAGGTTAACAAGACAAGAATAAATCACATTCAAGACTCACGAAGGGACGATCGAATTATTTGATTCCATCTCTGTGAGGGGATTGACTGCCCAACCGACACGATCTCCAGTGTGAATCGAGTACACCGTATTGTGCGTGTGAGAGGGCGCTTCAAAGATCCTACGAGGATTCGTGATGATCGCAAGATACCAATGCTT